>APFE030983851.1:259260-383821 GCA_000404065.3 Pinus taeda
TTTTTTTTTTTTTTTTTTTTTGTTTAATTTATTTATTTATAGAAGTTGAGCAAGAAGTCCTCATCCTTATGTTCTACTACATGCTCACAAAACTCATTCCACTCGTCTAGTCTTTCCCATAACCTAGAAAGGCTCTCAAGGTCATGTATAAGTTCTTTCCCATAATCAACCATTCTTCATGATCATGCATATAAAACCAAAGTGGAGTTGCCAGGGTGAATTGAAATGCCTTGATAGATGCTTGTTTCACTGTACGAGTATTAACTTTGAAATTCAATGAAGAACTAGGGCTTCGTTCTTCCAATGGAGTCGCCAAAATGATATATCAATGATGTTGTAAGGGAATAATACAAACGTCTCACATTGTCGACAATGGTGCCAGAAATGTTACTGCTCAATCTAACAAGGGTCCTAGTGGGGTTTCTAAAGGGGAAACTACTAGACCAAGTGGCCACGATGGAGCAATAGCCCACTATCACCTTAGCTAAAACTCCTTGCTCTTTATAGACTTTCACCGATGGGAGGAGTCCCGGTATGAGGGAAATCACTATGAATGGTAAGCCAATGATGGGATAGATAATGATTTGAAGGGCCCATTCATAGGAGAGACTCAAATTATAAACTTGCTTGCTTTAGAAGCAAGGTATGGGGCTCTCCAAGAAAGGCTCAAAGGAGGCCTGGACCTAGGGATTAGAAATATTGCTTGATAGGGAATACCCTAGACCTAAGACTCCTAGGGGAAGAAGGTTTCTAGGATGATCTTTGTGGAATTTGAGTGATAAAGGATGTGGGACCATAAAGAAACCCAAGTGTACCCAATCAAGGTCAAGGGTTTCAGGTGAAACTTCAAACTAAAGGTCTTGAACAAGTAAGGGAGGAGAAAAGCATCAAGGAAATTAGATTTGACTTGAGTTTTCAACACGATGATCCTTGATGAAGCCATTAACTAAGGAAACTTAAGGCTAAGAACGGAGTTGAAGCTAGGGCTTGGAATAATTCAAAATCTAGCCACCAAAAGTTCTTCAACATTTATGAGGGCCTAGAGGACACCCCAACACAGTTGTAGCCCAACTTGTTTTTGAAATAGATGGCTGCAATGGATTTCATGTGATGCTCTAGGAGAACCCTGGGGTTAGGGATTAGAAATGAGAGAAAGAGGTGAAAATGGTATTCGTTGCAACGATCACCAAGGATAGGATCAGTGCCTAACCTATTGGGAGAATGGATGTCAATGTGCTTTCAAGCTCTAGAATGTTCTTACTCAATCAAGGAGTCCTCCAACAACTTCGTATAGCCCTAAGGCAACTACTAGGTTACCAAGAAATTTATACTTCTTGTTGCAGCAATTTGATGACTTATCAAGGCAATTATGAAGATAATGTACCCCTAGGAACATTCATTCACTATACCCAAACATGTAACATATGCAATTCCTCACAAGATCAACAATTTCACTAATTCACATTAAATTAGGGCAAAATTTCAGATTTCATCATCAACAATTCCATATGTTATAATAAGGATAGAAAAATAGATCATGAAAAGTACTTACAAGTATAGCAAGTATACCCAATCATCAAATTGAGACAAAATCAAAGCTCCAAGATCAAGAAAGATATCCAAACATCAAAATGCATTAAAGATTCTCCAATTCGTCCTCAAATAGGTATAGCGAAATTCTTAAGAGAGAAGAGACTCAAATCCAAGTGACGATGAATGAGGGAGAATGCCTCTCTTCTGTTTATACAATCCTCTAAGGGATTCAAATGGACTATTTTAGCCTAATAATGCCGTTAAACTAAAATAATGTGCAAAATAACAATACTTTTGTTGATAAGCCCACCAAATATCTCCATAATATGAAGGATAAGCCTCCCAAGAGGGCTGAAATGGTAATACAATAGCTAGGAGGGTCATTGAAAGGCCTAGTGAAGTCCCTCATGTGCCAAAATGAGTGGAGGGGCTCCAGATATAGTGATAAAGGGGGTGACCACTTGATCTCCAAGAAAATAACCTGTGATGCTCCCAAGTGGTTTTGGGGGCACAAAAGCATCCCCATGGGTCTCCAAGTGGATTGAACAAGACTGTACTCCATCTTTAATGGCTTGGAGCAACGATGCAAGCCCTCCCTTTGTCTCCCATGGTGAGACACAACCCATTTGCGCCTTGGATCAACTCCCAAGTGTTTGTTGCACGTATGTAGTCGGTTGGGCAAGGTGGTCCAGGTGCATGATCATCATCAAGTAGGTGGAACATGAGCGAGCTATGGATGGTACTGAATGATCGCATGGCGAGGCTATCTGCGCTTTGTTGGAGTGGAGGCTTATGGCTCTCAACACACACCCTACAAATGCCAATATGACCCTCTAGAGGTCTTGGACCCCGTATAGGGAGACCTAACCCCAAGATGAAGACCCACTTGCACTCTTGCATAAGATGCAATACGCCCCCTCAACTTGCAGTACAAAAAATCATTAGTGTAATTGAGTGAATGAGCTTACAAATCATGGAACTAAGTGGGTACTTCATAGTGGCATGCCCTTCCATAATGGGCTTTAGAGTGTAGAGGTGTCTCCAAGTTCAAGAAGGAGATTAATGAAGGACCCTATTAGGTGGTTTCAACATCTAAGGGAGTGACAGGTGCTTGGTACATCCGTCATGTGGCAGGCATCATGTGATATAATGATGGAATAGAGTGGGGCACCAGGGGAAAACTCCAAGCCACATGCTATGGTACAAGGGTAGCTTTGATGAGGGAAGCCCACACTTCGGTGTATAGATGTAGGAGGGAGCAATTGTGGTACATGAGTTACCTTGACCTCTGTTTTTCCACCATTCTTCATATGCCTTTTTCGTTTTAATTGATTTTTCCTTTATAATTACTTTGGGCTTCAGGGGATGGGAGCATGATGTGAATGATATAACAATGAATACCCCCTTTAGGTTGGGCAGTTCAACGCCCACCAGTTCAACGCCCACCAGTGATAGAGCCATGCAGAGGCAACGCAGAAGCCAAGAGGGAATCCAGAAATTTGCTGAGGAGATTGATTTCTCTAGCTGGAAGCCGGGGTGTGAGATCGGGAGAGTAGAAGTTAGAATCTCAGAGGCAAATCGATCAACTGAACGGAGTGACACAAAATCCCAGAGGGTGTGACGCTGGGCTGACGCAATCACTGCGCAAAGTTAGCTAGGGGCAATTCATTCAATGGCTGGATCAACCAGGATTTCCAGTGATAGTGTGAGGTAACCTCACTTATCTCTCTGTCAGTGATATTCACTGTAACTGGATTGTCGAGAAGGCATGCAGAGATTGCATTCAAAATTACTACTGCATAATAATAAAACCCTCAGAGCTGCTGCACTGGTTTTCCCGCATTGGGTTTTTTCGGGGACATTTTTCAAAAAATAACTGTGTAGATGTATTGTCTATTTCTTTCTTGTTCAGTTTCTTGTTTCCATATTTTATTTAAATGGTGAAGGACACAATGTATTTGTTTCAGTGTTTACTGTAGGAAACAGTAAATAATTTGGTTCAATAATTAACAAATAGGAGAAACATAATCAGTTGCTGCAATAGGAATTTGGGCATCCAAATTTTCACAGTTATAATGAGTGGAGGGGAGTGATATATGTGGTGTCGGGAAGCGTGACCACACAACCAAAATCAGGATTTCCCATGTAGTGCCAATAAAGGAGATCCCATAGGACTAGGATATAGGGTTAACCACCAAGTTGGACAAGGGGACAAGAGTACAAACTAAGCCCATTCTTTCCACCGAATCCCCCCACTAAACCATGCCCAAAAGTGTCCATGATAAGTAATTAAAGATACCCAACAACATAATGAAAGTCGTACTTTCGGGGTTGGATAGCCTACCTTCAAACATACATTCATAACATATGGGTGAGGGGGCATAATGGATGACTGAGGTGGCGGAGATGGTGGCACATCGAGCTATCCGGTCGCTGCAAGGCTTTGTTGGTTGCTGGACCATCTAGGGGGAAAATTTCTCCTATGGGTGTCACCCATAAGTGGTGGGGAACATTTGGCTCCAACTGGGACATGATCTCTCAGTAGAGTGCTTGAACGTACTTGAACAGGGAGGTCATCAGAAGTGAGAACACCAACAATCTTTGGACCGTAGAACTGTTATCTGCACATCAAAGACCAAGCACATGGGGCATCATTTTTTTGTGGTGTCTCATGATCGACCATGCTTGTATTAAGCCATAAAATCAACAAGAAATAAAATTTATTCTAAATGCAATTCTAATCTAAGTGTAGCTAATCTAGCATGGTAAAAGAATATGATGCTAGTTCTAATACGAAAATCAATATGCAATGCATCTTACCCTAACATGCATATTATCTTAGACAAATACTAAGTGTAGTCATAGAGCCAGTGCAACCAACATATCATTAGATCAATACAAACATGCTTGCCTATATATGATTACTCATGTAGTATATCCAAAGCCAACATAAACACAATCATCTAGAGGATGGAGGTTGTAGGAGGCGGGAAAACACGATATCCATATGACGTAGAAAGGAGTCCTAGATGAGGGAAGGATAAATGATCAAACTCAAGAATTCTATATCACAATCATTGTTCATAATGTTATGCTTCATTGGTGCCACAAAGTCATGATGGGAAGAGATATGGGACTGAGGAGATGGAGGGGCACAACAAACAATTTGCTTGTTGTGATGGTCATGTTGGATAGGGGTAACGATTGTGTGCTCATAATCTTGAGGGCATGTCTGGGAAGGGGGAATACATCTAATGTGTGGTTCTTCCTCAACATCATACTTAGGAAGAGAAAAGGGTTCATCAATATTAGTGATGGTATGAAAAAGGGCAAGGCAAGGGCTCATGGATAATGTAACCATGCTTTCGGGATCTTCTAGAAGGCAAGGGAAAGTAAGGCTCTTGTTAGTGTCATCATAAGTATCATAAATCGGTCTAGTTTTTTCCGAAATACCTTCTTTATGAGTGGAAAAATAATGATCGTCCCTCTCAAGGGTGTGAATAGGCATATCATAATGAGTAGTGAACAAAGGGACAATCAACTTCAACCTCGTTGTTAGTATCATAAATAGGGTCATTGTTAAAACGATGGCTGCCAACTTCCCATTTTCCCTCATTGATGCATAGGAAATAAAAAATGTCAACCTCACAGGGGGCTACAATATCCAAATGTCATAGATTTCCATTAATGACCTCTTCTTGCATGAAAGGCCTCACTTCATCATTTTCGTTGTTGTGGACTTCAATGGGGTCTTCACTCATACCATGCTCAAACCCAATTACCAACTCTGCAATCCAAGTATTTTCCATGGATTTCTTGTTTGCTTGATTGTCATGATTTCCTTGAAAATCGTCCTCACTGCTAGGCAAGGAGGGCGACTCTTTCTTTTCTTGAAGAATACTATTAAGAGTCTCCATCACATGAGTTTGGTAACATACTTCTAGGAAGAGATCATTTGAGGGACTTTTGTTATATTCACACTTCAGAACATATAGCTTCTCTGCCTGCTCATGCAAATGGTAGAAAACATCCTCGGTGCTGCATTTGTTCATAAGCTGCTTGCAAGATTCTTCATATTCCACTATTCTTTCTTGCAACAACTGAAGGCTTTTAGGATCAAGATCCTCGTCTTCTTCTTCTTCTTCGAAGATGCTTACAAGTTTATCATTTTTTAATTTCCAAACTTGCAATTGACAACTCCTCTTTATCTTCCTGACTCTCTTTGTTGTCTTGGCAATCCAAATCCTCATTGGTTAATGAGCCATATTTTCTTTAATTGCATGACATGAGGAGTTGAATGCCCCAGTGTAATAGATGAGCTCACTGAAGAGATAATCTGAAGGACTTTCTTCATATTCCTGTTGTACACTATAGAGGTCAAGCTTGTTTTTATTATAGAAGTTGGGCAAGAAGTCCTCATCCTTTTGTTCTACTGCATGCTCACAAAACTCATTCCACTCATCCAGTCTTTCCCGCGACCTAGAAAGGCTCTCGAGGTGATGTATAAGTTCTTTCCCATAATCAACCATTCTTCATGATCATGCATATAAAACCAAAGTGGAGTTGCCTTGATAGATGCCTGCTTCACCCTATGAGCATTAACTTTGAAATTCAATGAAGAACGAAGATTTCGTTCTTCCAATGGAGTCGCCAAAATGATATATCAATGATGTTGTAAGGGAACAAGACACATCTCGTGTCCCTAACAATGGAGCCAAAATTGCTACCTCTCAATCTAGCACAGTTCCTAGGAGGGGTTACAAAGGGGCAACTACTAGACGAAGTGGCAACGATGGAGCAATAACCCACTGTCACCTTAGCTAAAGTTCCTTGCTCTTTTAAGGACTTTCACCGATGGGAGGAGTCTCAGTATGAGGGAAATCACTATGAATGGTAAGCCAATGATGGAATAGATAGTGATTTGAAGGGCCCATTCATAGGAGAGACTCAAATTATAAACTTGCTTGCTTTAGAAGCAAGGTGTGGGGCTCTCCAAGAAAGGCTCAAATGAGGCCTGAACCTAGGGATTAGAAATATTGCTTGATAAGGAATATCCTAGACCTAAGACTCCAAGGGGAAGAGGGTTCCTAGGAAGATCTCTGTGGAATTTTAGTGATAAAGGGTGTGGGACCACAAAGAAGCCCAAGTGTACCCAAACAAGGTTAAGGGTTTTGGGTGAAACTTCAGACAAAAGGTCTTGACTAAGTAAGGGAGGAGAAAAGGATCAAGGAAATTAGATTTGACTTGAGTTTTCAAGACAACGATCCTTGATAAAGCCACTAACCAATGAAACTTAAGGCTAAGAACTTAGTTGAAGCTAGGGCTTGGGATAATTCCAAATCTAGCCACGGGAAGTTCTTCAAATTTTGTGAGGGGCTAGGGGACACCCCAACACCGTTGTAGCCCCACTTTTGAAATGGATAGCTGCAATGGATTATGTGTGATGCCCTAGGAGACCCCAGGGTTAGGGCTTAGAAACGAGAGAAAGGTGAAACAGGTATTTGTTGAGGTGATCACTGAGGATAGGATCAGTGCCTAGTCTATTGGGAGAATGGAGGCGATGTGCTTTCAACCTTAGGAATGTTCTTACTCAATCAAGGAGTCCTTTGACAACTTCGTAGCCCTAAGGCAACTACTAGGTTAGCAAGGAATTTATACTTCTCGTTGCAACAATTTGATGACTTATAAAGGCAATTATGAAGATAATGTACCCCTAGGAACATTCATTCACTATACCCAAACATGTAACATATGCAAATCCCTAACAAGATCAACAATTTGACTAATTCACATTAAATTAGGGCAAAATTTCAGATTTCATGAGCAACGATTCCATATGTTATAATAAAGATAGAAGAATAGATCATGAAATGCACTTACAAGTATAACAAGCATATCCAATCTTCAAATTGAGACAAAATCGAAGCTCCAAGACCAAGAAAGATATGCAAACATCAAAATGCATCAAAGATTCTCTAATTTGTCCTCAAATAGGTATAGCATAATTCTCAAGAGATAAAAGAGATACAATTCCAAATGATGATGAATGAGAGAGAATGCCTCTCTTCTATTTGTACAATCCTAAGTGATTCAGATGCCCTATTTTAGCCTTATAATGCCCCTAATTTAAAATAATGTGCAAAATAACAATACTTTTGGTGACAAGCCCACCAAATAGTTCCATAGTATGAAAAATAAGCCTCCCAAGAGGGTCTGAAATGGTAATACAATAGCTAGGAGGGCCTTTGAAAAGCCTAGTGAAGTACCTCTTGTGCCAAAATGAGTGGAAGGGCTCTAAATATAGTGATAAAGGGGGTGGCCCTTTGATCTCCAAGCAAATGACCCGTTATGCTCCCAAGTGGCTTTGGGAGCATAAAAGCATCCTCATCGGTCTCCAAGTGGATCGAACAAGCCTGTACTCCCTTTGTCTCCCACGATGAGACACAACCCATCTGGCCCTTGGATCAACGACCAAGTGTGTGGTGCACGTATGTAGCACGTTGGGCAAGGTGGTCTAGGTGCATCATCATCATCAAATAAGTGGAACATGAGCGAGCTATGGATGGTACTGAAGGATCACATGGCGAGGTTCTTTGCCAGAGTGGAGGCCAATGGCTCTCAACGCACACCTTACAAATGCCAATATGACTGTTTGGAGGGCTTGGACCTTGTATAAGGAGACCGAACCCCAAGATGAAGACCCACCTGCAATTCTCCATAAGATGCAATGCATCCCTTCACCTTGCAGTACAACAAACTATTAGTATAATTGAGTGAATGAGCTTACAAATCATGAAACCAGTGGGCACTTCATAGTGGCATGCCCTTCCATAATGGGCTTTAGAGTGTAGAGGTGTCTCCAAGTTTAAGAAGGAGGTTAATGAAGGACGCTGTTAGGTGGTTTCAACCTCTAAGGGAGTGACAGGTGCATGGTAGTTCCGTCATGTGGCAGGCGTCATGTGATATAATGATGGAACAGAGCGGGGCATCAGGGGAAAACTCCAAGCCACATTCCCTGGTACAAGGGTAACTATGATGAGGGAAGCCAAGACTTGAGTGTATAGATGTAGGAGGGAGGAATCGTGTACATGAGTTATCCCAACCTTTATTTTTCCACCGTTATCCCAACCTTTATTTTTCCACCCTTCATATGCCTTTTGCATTTTTATTGATTTTTGCTTTATAATTGCTCTGGGCTCCAAGGGATGAGAGCATGATGTAAATGATATAACTGTGAATACCCCCTTAAGGTTTGGTAGTTCATCACCTACCAGGGGTTGGGACAATCATAGGTTCTTTAATGATGCAGGGGGCCAATATAAGGGGCCCTAGGAACCAAGGTGATGGCTATAATTTGTATGTCCTGACCATGTCTTGCATTTTGTGTTACGTTTCCTATTGGGAGTGGCCAAATTGTGCTTTTATCTTTCTTTTTAGTTGCATCAACCTCCGGGGCATTGTTCCAGGCTAGACAAAAAGTGTGGCCAAGGGGAGGGGGAGGCTAACTTCTTGTGGACCCAATGGAGCAATG
This sequence comes from Pinus taeda, assembly GCA_000404065.3. NCBI lineage: Eukaryota > Viridiplantae > Streptophyta > Pinopsida > Pinales > Pinaceae > Pinus > Pinus taeda. Next base: position 268,325 of record APFE030983851.1, read on the forward strand.
TGGACCCAAATGGGAAATATCTGGAAATGGGTCATAATGAGTGGAGGGGAGTGATATATGCGGTGTGGAGAAGTGGGACCACGCAACCCAAATCAGGGTTTTCCATGTAGTGCGCCTGTTAAGGCTAGTAACCAATAAAGGAGATTCCACGGGGCTAGGATAGAGGGTTAGCAGCCAAGTTGGACGAGGGGACAAGAGTACAAACCAAGCCTATTCCTTCCCCCGGATCTCCCCACTAATCCATGCCCAAAAGTGTCCATGGTAAGTAAGAAAAGATTCCCAACTACATAATGAATGCCATACGTTTAGGGTTGGGTGGCCCACCTTCAAACACATAATCATAATAGATGGGTGAGGGAGCATAATGGCTGGCTCAGGTGGCAGAGATTGTGGCACATCGAGCTATCTGGTGGCTGTCGGCTGAGGACTATCTGGGAGAAAAATTTCTCTTATGGGTGTCACCCACAGGTGGTGGTTAACATTCGACTCCAACTGGGACATGGTCTCTGAGTAGAGAGCATGAACCTACTCGAACGGGTCATCAGAACATTGACAATATCTTGGGACCACAGACCTGTTACCTGCACATCAAAGTCCAAGCATATAATGTTCCTAAGTAGGAATACAAGTGATAACAAGCAAATAATACATGCAACAAATTACAAAAACGAAATATTCAGCAAACACCCATATAAAAGCTACAAATGGAGAACTTTTGAGCCATTTTATTATATTTCTGCAAGTCAAATACAATGGATGATGGAATGGTGCTCCTGGACTTGTCTCAAAGGACAAGCAAGTTCAAACCTAGGTAGGAATATGGTTGAGCTGAAGGCTGCCCCACTGCTGCAGCAATTTGCATTGCTCTGCCTAGAAAACTGTTGCTTTGCTGAAGTTTGAATGGATGGAGGTGCACTAAAACTGCCTAGAAATTTATATACTTTTAACCTTGGACTCCTTGGCCAAAACCTAGAAAAACCAGAAGGGATTTTAGCTGGTTTGGACTTTTGATTTTCGACCCCCTTGGAGCCTCGCCTCAGCTCTAGCTGCCAATTTTGACTTGCTGGAAACTACCTGTAAATCCAACTGAAAACTCCTCCAAAATGCTGAGTTCACCCGGGCTATCCAATCCCTGAATTCCCAGATGATCTCTTGGCGTAACTCAACTGCTCCCAAGTACCACAAAAATCTGTTGTGTGGCCTCTGTGCTATCCCTCAGCCCAGTAGTTTGAATCGCTGGAATGCTGGCTGAAAGCTTCAGCGAACCTTGTCCAATGCTGTTACCTCAACTCCCTGACCTCTCGACAAGCTATGTGATCCTTGCTGGTCCAAAACTCCCTCTGCGTGATTCCTGGCTGCCCAGAAATATGCACTCCCTTCTCTGCGCTGGTTGCTGATGTGTGTCACTGCCCCAGAACTCCTGAAAACTCTTATAGAACAACCTCCCTAAGGCGGGCACGAATGGTCCCCCGAAGTAGAGGTTGAATCTCCGTCCCAACCAAACTGAAGAGTTCCTGCCGAAAGCTTCCCATAAATCTGCTGTCCCTGTCGCTCACTATGTTCTTAGGGAGCCTATGCAATCTGAAAATCTCTCGGAAGAACAATTCGACAACCTGTGCAACCATGTACCTAGTGGGAATGGCAAAGAAGTGGGCAAATTTCGTCAACTTGTCGACCACTACGTATATGCAATCCTTCCCTTGCACTGTGGGGAGCCCTGTGATGAAATCCATCAAAATACTTTCCCATTTCTCCTCTAAGATGGGAAGTGGCCGTAGCAATGCTTCTGGGTGGGTCAACTGCTCCTTATTCTGCTGACAAGTCTCACACTCCTGTACGTGTTGCAACACATCCTCCTTGAGGCCCTTCCACGTGAATCTCTCTCGAACAACCATATAAGTCTTCCGGAACCCTTGGTGCCCAGACAGTGGTGAATCATGTGCTGCCTGGAGTACCCTCTCGCTCAACTGCGAGTTGGGCACTAAGTAAATGCGCCCCTTGTAATAGATGACCTCATTCGTCACACGGTAACGCTCATCTGCATGGGTACCCTCCAATACCTCGCATGCCCTCCTATCCTTGTAGTAGTCCACCAACAACTGAGCCTTCCAATCATGGGCAGATGCTCATGAGAGATAACCCTGCTGGTCTTCGAGATAGAGCATCGACCACCACATTGTGCTTCCCTCACACATACTCTATGTCGAAGTCATAGGCATGCACCTTGCTGACCCATCTCTGTTGCTTGTCATTGAGGCCCTGCTGCCCCATGAAATGTCGAAGACTGTAGTGATCAGTCTTCACTCTGAACTAGTTTCCCACTAAGTACTCGCGAAACTTGGCCAATGCATGCACAATGGCCAGCATCTCCTTGTCATATATGGAATATGATAGCTCAAGCGGTAGGAGCTTTCAACTCTCGAAAGCAATGGGACGCCCTTCCTTTGACAATACTGCCTCAACTCCTACCCTAGATGCATCACACTCCACCGTGAATGGTTGGGAAAAATCAGCAAGTGCCAAAACAAGGCAACTGCTCATCATCTCCTTGAGGCGATCGAAGGCAATCTGTGCTCCATCGGTCCATGTCAAGGCCCCATTCTTGGTCAAGTCAGTCAAGGGTGTTGCCAGCTCTGGGAACCCCTTGACAAACTTCATGTGTAGGTGCAAATACCCAAGAAGCCCCTCAGCGTAGTCACATCTTGGGGTACTGGCCAATCTCAGATGGTCTGAATCTTCTCCTCGTGGACCTTTGCCCCATCAGTTCCACTGATATGCCCTAGGTAGATCATCTCTGGCAACCCAAACTCCCACTTGGAGAGCTTGGCATAAAACTGTTGCTCCTTCAACAATACCTCCTCCAAGTGTTGGAGCTGCTACTCCAATGTCGGCTGTAATCAGAATGTCGTCGAAGAACACTAGCACAAACCTCCTCAACTGTCCCCGAAAGACATGGTTCATGCATGACTGGAAGGTGGCCGGAGCATTGGTTAGCCCAAATGGCATGATCATAAACTCAAAGTGCCCATAGTGGCACTGAGAAGCAGTCTTAGGGATATCCTGATCCCTCACCCTGATTTGGTGGTACTCTGAATGTAGATCAATCTCAGAGAAGTACATGGCTCCTCTAAGCTCATCCATTAGCTCATCTATGCAGGGAATAGGGTACCAGTTCTTTAGTGTCTTCCGGTTGAGGGACCGGTAGTCAATGCGCATCTGAAGGGTTCCATCCTTCTTCTTCACCAGCGCCACTAAAGAAGTGAAAGGACTGGAACTTGGCCTGATATGGCCCAATGCAAGCAACTCCTGGATGGCCTTCTTTATCTTGTCCTTATAGGCTTTCGGATGGCTATAAGGAGTAGTGATCACTGCTTGCACACTAGGCTCCAACTCAATGGTGTGCTCAAATCACCTATTTGGTGGCTGCCTTGGTGGAATGTTGCCAAACACTACTTGATACCTGTCCATCAAAGCCTGTATGTCTGCTGGTGGTGGCTGTGCCTGTCCCCCAACCTCTGAGATCCTCAACTCAATTGCCCATGCAATATCCCCATGTTATAAGTTTGCCTCCATCCTGTGGACCGAAACTATCTGAAGTGGATAAGACTGCATGCCTCTCAAGGCTACTAGTTTTCCATCTGGCCCCATGAACTCCATCTTTGTTTTCCTCTAGTCTGTCGTGACTCGCCCAAGGGAATATAGCCAATGGACACCCATCACCACGTTGGTGTTTGTCACAGTGACCACAAAGAAATGGTCCATCATCGAGTAGTTTCCCATAATGTTAAGGAGGGCACATATCTAGTGCACTCTATGGTACGGTCACTCAGTACTAGGATGGAGAAGCCCCTCGAACTCTGCTGTGGTGAGGCCCCTCCTTTGGACCAACTGGGCATCTATAAAATTGTGGGTGGCCCCACTGTCAAATAGAATTGACACCCTCTGCCCCTGTACGGTGCCTCTAATCCTCAGTGTCAAAAATTTAGGAATCCCGCATAAAGAAGCAAGAACTCCTCCCATTGGGGCAAGAAATGCCCCTCCCTGTGGAGGTCGTGGTGGTAGCCCTCTGTCTGCCGGAATCTCTCCATTTGTCCCATCGCAATCCTGCTCCACCTCCTCCACTTGGTCATTGTCAGAAAAGACCTTAATGTAGTGTGCTCTACCTGCAGTGCATCGATGGCTAGGTGCCCAGGGCTCTCTGCATGTGAAGCACAACTTCCTCCTCCTGAGGTCCATCCATGTCTCCTCATCTAACTGCGCACTCCCCTGTGTGGTCCTCTGCGGTGGAGGTCTAGTCTCATGCCCCTTCTGTGGGAAAGGGGTCCATGCAGGAAATGGTGCTCTAGTCTTGGGGATGACCCCTTGTAGATCTATGGTACACAAAACTGCTTCCTGAAGTGTGGAGGGTCTGTGTGACTTCACCAGTCAACATAGGGGCTCAAGCAAACCCTCAATGAAGGTATACACGCTCTTTGCCTCGGATAGATCCGAGTCCGTCACTGTCACCCGCAGAAAATTTGAAAAGTACTGCTCTGGGTTGCCTGTTTGGCACAGTTGGGTCAACTCTCTGAAATAAGCCTCTGGATCCCTCTGGTCAAATTGCTCCACCACCCTCCTGGTGAAGTCTTCATAAGAAACTATGTGGGCATGCCCTAGGGTGGTCAAGCCATGAAACCACTAACCATGGGCTTCCCCCTCCATGTGCAGCGTGGCCATCTTAGTGGCTTCCTACTCTGTCATCCGGTTGAGTTGGAAGTAGGTGTCCATCTTCTCAACCCAAGCCCTGGCCGTGCACTCGGCAGTGCCATCGAAAGTAGGGAAATACATCCTCCCTATGGTTCTCTGTAGCTCATAGTTCTGGGTCCCTTGTCCTCCATACCCCTTGTTCTTCTCACTCTGCTTGAGCTTGCAGTAATCTCTGAAGGAGAGGACTTCTTTAAAGTCTTCATCCATAGATTGCCACTCTTTGAAGTAATCTCGCATTTGGGGGGGTTCTTCCTCCCTTGCAGGCTCGATTTGTGCCACTAGCCCAAGTTGGCACATTGACTAAAGGGCGCTACGCTGCTGGTGAGCGGTGATTGAATGGTTGAGAGGCCCCAGAAGTTTCCCCACATAGAAACCCTCTAAGCGTGGTGCTCTCTTTGTTCTGCGACTCGATCTCTTCCAACATGTCTTTTTGTCCCTTGGCCAAGTCACTTAGGGCCCTCAAAAGGCCGTTGAAAGCCATCTCTTCCGTGCTCTTGGGTTCTGCCATTTCCTCCTCTTCTGCTACTACTTTCCCGTTGTCCTCCGTGTATGGAGTAATCTCTAACTCCCTTTCTCTGCTCCTGTACCTTTGTCTGCGGTAGGTGATGCTTTGCTGGTACCCTTTTCTCATAGGAGACAATCCCCTCAACTGAGCCGAGAACTAGGCTCTGATATCACTGTAATGTTCCTAAATAGGAATACAAATGATAACAAGCAAATAATACATGCAACAAATTACAAAAACGAAATATTCAACAAACACCCATATAAAAGATGCAAGTGGAGAACTTCTGAGCCATTTTATTATATTTTTGCAAGTGAAATACAATGGATGATGGAATGGTGCACCTGGGCTTGTCTCAAAGGATAAGCAGGACCAAAACCTGGTAGGAAAATGGGTGAGCTGAAGGCTGCCCAACTGCTGCACCAATCTGCACTGCGCTGCCTAGAAAACTGTTGCTCTACTGAAGTTCAAATGGCTGGAAGGTGCACTAAAACTGCCCAGAAATTTATATGATTTTAACCCTGGACTCCTTGGCCAAAACCCAGAAAAATCTAGAAGGGATTTTAGATGGTTTGGACTTCTGATTTTCGACCCCCTTGGAGCCTCACCTCAGCGCTAGTTGCCAATTTTGACTTGCTGGAAACTGCCTGTAAATCCACCTAAAAACTCCTTCGAAATGCCGAGTTCACCCGTGCTATCCAATCCTTGACTTCCCGGATGATCTCTTGGCCCAATTCAGCTGCTCCCAAGTACCACAAAAATCTGCTGTGTGGCCTCTGTGTTGTCCCTTAGCCCAGTAGTTCGAATTGCTAGAATGTTGGTTCAGCTCGCTCAAAGCTTTAGCGAAAATGCATGTCCAATGCTTCTACCTTAGCTCCCTGACCTCCCGACAAGCTATGTGATCCCTGCTGGTCCAAAACTCCCTTTGCGTGATTCCTGGCTGCCCAAAAATACGCACTCCCTTCTTTGCGCTGGTTGCTGATGTGTGTCACTACCCCAGAACTCCTGAAAACTCCTGTAGAGCAGCCTCCCTAGGGTGGGCATGGATGGTCCCCCGAAGTAGAGGTTGAATCTCCCATGCGAGAGACTCGTGGCAAAACAATCGGTAGACTCGCTAAACAACAGAGTGAATAGATGTGTGTTTGTTTGCAAATGTTAAATATGAACCAAAATGAAAGCCGATCTCTCCTTATATGTCCTTGGGCTTCCTTACCCTCATGTGGGCCCTTCCATCCATCCATTCAATTTTGCTCCAAGCATATCGAATGGCTAGTTTGAATTCCCCATGTGGGTGGCCCCCACATTCCACTAGCTGCCAAATAAAGTTGATTTGGCGGCTAAGTCCCTAAGTCAAAGTGTGGGGTCCTCTTCCTAAGTAAAAAATGTGCAAAATGGTGTATTAGGACCTTGTGACTAATGTTTTTGAGAAGGGACATTACAAAGCACACACGACAACATATTTTTGCGGTGTCTCATGATCTCCCATGCTTATATCAGGTGATATAATTGACAAGAAGTAAAATTTATTCTAAATGCAACTCTAGGACTTGCATTGCCTTCTGAGTTTTGCTCTTCTAGGACTTCACAAGTCTTGGTATGGTTTTCAAGATGGATTGAGTGGTAGAGAATTTTGATAGTTGGGAAAGGCTATGGACTGATTGCGTTTAGGAAGAGATATGGACAGGGAACAGAGATAGTAGATTGATGAAGATCGTGGATGAGGAGAACTCTGCCCTGGCAGGCAAGAGCAGCAAGGCCAAGGGCAAAGAGGGTGAAGGAGGGGTCGAGTCCAGTTAGAAGGGCAAGAAGAAGGATCTAAGCAAGATCAAGTGCTTCCATTGCCGTGTGTCTAAACACTATGCCACTAAGTCCCTAAGCGGAAAGAGTCCATTAAGGATCATGTAGCTGCCTCAGCGTAGGTAGATGCATTTTCTATCCAGTTCGAGAAAGATTTCTCATTTATGGTTGCATGGCAAGCTCAATAGATAACATCGTATGGTATATTGATTCAAGTGCATCCTTCCACATGACCGAGAACTTGAAGAATTTCAACCACCTGAAGGAGGACATGCAATTTCATATTGAACTAGGGGATGATGGCATGTATGCAACTAGTAGAGTTGGCATTGTTAGTTTTCAGAGGGAGTTAGGTAAGTCTCTTCATCTTAGAGATGTCCTCTATGTTCCAAGATTAAAACAAAAACTTCTTTTGGTAGCTACCCTTGAGGACAAGGGTTATGATGTCATCTTCAGCAGAGGTAAACACTTAGGTTCTAGATGTAAGAAGTAGATAGGTGTGAAGGTGAAGAATCTCTACAGGTTGCAGGTAGAGACAGGGACGTCCTTGAGTAGCGAGGCAAGAAGTTCTTAGAAGAGAGAAGTGGTAGTTCAATTAGAGCAAAACAGAGCTCTCAAGATGGAGCCTTAGCCAATATCTTAGTTTGAGTCTAAGCTAGTTGGTAGTTGGGCTGACTAGAAGGATGTTGAGGATCTTAGCCTAGGGCGAGTGGAGCTATCCACTTAGTTAGTGACTCCTGGTATAGGGAGAGTTCGAGCCAAGTGGGTAGAGGATTTGTTTCAGGGATATTAGGTTAGAGTTGAATTTTCTAGTATATCCTTCAGCTAAAGGAAGCAACCATAAAGGTACACAGGGTACATGGCACTTATGACTGAGTTGTTCAGCTCGCAAAGCATGGTAGGAAAGAACATGTCTTTAGATCAGCTTTTGCAAAAGAAAGCAGGGTTGTCTTTCATGATCCAGACACCCACAACACCTTCTGAGTTGCTTTGATGTGCACACTTTGATTCACTGGCCCCTCAAAGTAGCACAGATAGGCTCTGATACCATGTTGAATTTTCACGACCTTGGGTCTAGGTTAGAGTCTTAAAATCTCTGACGCTACGAAACCAAGAATCTCAACTAGAACTACTTTGCATAGCGGGGAATACAAACAACAATAAATCACACATGCACAGAATATAGACAAATTTTTACAATTTTGTACAATAACCCAACTTCGTTATATTAAACAACATATAATACAATAGTCTAGGGCTCTCGTACCAGGGATAATGGCCCTCATACATTCACTAGAACAAGAAGACAAACTGGGGCTTGGTGTTAGTGCACGACCAATCTACCCTCAACAAGATACTTTGACCATCTGGCTGATGAAGTCAACTCTCTCAACTCCCCTCGTTCGTACCCTATACTAGCCTGGTCCTGTGGCTCCCGATCTGTAGCTCTTGCCTCTATCAATGCTCCAAGTCCATTTGGCCACTGAATCTTGGCTATCCAATCTTTTCACTAGTTCATCGTTCATCCATCAACGCATCAACACATCGAGACTCTTGTCGAGTTGTTCATAACTCCGTTTGTGAATAACTCCTAGTCTGCCCACTGCTGCTCCTTAGCTACTGAGGGACTTTCGCCCACTATGGTCTTCTTGCACTGTTCTGATGAAGACAATGTTCCACGGGGTCGCGTCCCCCTACCTGGGGTCGAGTTTCCTAGCTCCCTCGCGTTCCGGGGACTTGGGGACGAGAGGGGGACGTTTCCGCAAGCTCCCAAAAAACAGGGTACGCGAGGAAAACTTGAAAGGGGTTGTTTCCTCCAATTGGGGTCATTTCCTAGGCGAAAGGGGTCTTGAGGGCTCGTTTCCCTAGAAAAAAATCACAATTTTTTTTTTTATGAAACAAAAAATCTTAACTTTTAATATTTGTTGACTGACCAGGAAGGGTTTATGTTATGTGCATTTCCCATTTCATTTTCTGTTTGCTCCTTTGTTGAACTGAACACTGTTGCCATCACCAAGCAACCTTTCTCGGTCTATGTTATGTGCATTTCACATTTCATTTTATGTTTTCTCCTTCCTTGAACTGAACACTGCTGCCATTGCCAAGCAGCCTTTTGTCTTCTCCTTCGTTGAACAGAACATTGTCGCTGATGTATCAGAGTTGACTTTTATATTATTCAGGATTCAATGTTCATAGTTGGAAGTGGAACATCAATATGGTTTAAAGTTTAAAGTTTAAAACTTTAAACATTTATAATTTTATAATTTATTTTCATTGTGCATTGTTAGTAAGATAGTAGACTAGTAGTTACACTGTACAATTACAAACTTGTATGATGTAAGATTATAATTTATATGATAATGATATCAATGATCATGCTTTTTGTTTTAAATTTGTTTGAGTTATATGATTCATCGATTTATATTTTATATTTATAAGTTTTTAAGACCCCAACGTCCCCCCACGTTTCCTAAAAATTGGTGGGGAGCTTTTGCATAGGCCGCTCCTGCGTATCCCCGCTCTCTCGCCTCCTTGTCTCGAAAACTTGGTGGAACATTGGATGAAGACCAACATAGGGCACGAAGGGCTGCCATCTATCACTGCAAGATGTCCATCTCCCACAATGAACACGGGCTAGGAGGACTGCCCTTCATCTGGTGTAGAAGTCCTTATCCACACACAAGTCTCGACCTCCACAAAAATCCTCCTAGTTGATAAGACCCTTGAACTCAACAACTACCTCTCTCGCAACTACCTTTGAAGGTGTTGCTCACCAGGCTCCAATCACGCTATCCTCCAGCAGACCATAAATGCCCAATCCACGTTCACACTTGGTCAACTTTCACGCTGCCGTCCAACATTGCACGAGTGACAAAGTCCACGCTGTAACATCTGCGCCTAGTTAGGGCATCCTCACACCTAGGAGACGCTTACACATGGCTGCCAACATACTTCTCCATATACGCCCTTTACTCTGCAATAGAGGAGCTATTACACAAATCTAGGCTCCAATAATATGTCCTCACCTAGGAGATCGATCCACCATGAGAGCTGCTCGTAGTTGGAGTTCCTTTACGCCCAAGGCAACTCCAACAAATGACTCCCACAAGCTGAAAACTAACTGATCCAATAGTGGTCACAAACTGTGACCCAACACAAGGCACAATTGGAGAAATAACATACCTTCATTTGCTGTTCATGCACTGAAGTTTGGTCATTGGTTAGGGCATCCTTGCAGCCCGCAACAACCTACCATCTGTGATCAAAACCTCCACCAAAGACTGCGGCCTCCTCAAATCTACAAGCCTTTGCCACTCGCTATCTTGATAGGCACCTACAACACCTGGATTAGGCTTGTTTAGCCCTCCAAACAACCACCACAGGTCTTTGGCCTAGTCTCCACAGGTCTGTGATCTCCTCAACTTGTTCTAGCATGAGAACCCATGTCAACTAGCCTAGAACTGCTTCCCTTGAGTGTGGCTGCCCCTCCTTGAGAGGCTGAGGCAGTTTGTTGCTGTCTTAGCCTCCAAACAAGCCTCGGTCTTCCTTCAAGTATTGCGAGTGCACTAGATCTGCTCCTACAGGTCTGTGACAGCCTAGATTTGGGACTGTCCACCCTCAATCGAACCTTCAAATAAGCCTAATCCCTTCTTCTTTCACCTGCATTCACACCTTACCTTACTCGGCCTCGCTGTGGTATGAGACAACCCTCCACACAGTCAAAGAGGCACCCAAACCAGCCCTAAGTCCTCACGTTGTTTTGTCCTCTTCTTGCGGTAAAACAGATGTATCACCCTCTTCACCGAGTTGTTGTCCCTCCTCCTTAAAGCTGCCTTAATGTTGCACTTTTTGGATGAGGTAATGCCTTTACATCACCCTCTATTTATACAAAACAGAGGGGCTCCTTCCAACGTCACTTCTAGGGGTTGTCCAACTGTCACATGCCTATAATATCCTTAGGCCGACCTTAAACGTAAGTCACAACCCCAGCATATGACTTCAAAAATTCATAACTCCTTAACGACAACTCGGAATCGTATGATTCTCGTTGCATTAGAATTGTCTCACCGAGAGTTATCATCCTCATCCGTCACATGTCGAAAACTCGTCATGGTTTTGGCCCAAACATCGATGGGTGCAAAACCCCAGCGTTGGGTTCCAAGCCCACAAGTGATTCTTGTGGCGCTTTGTTCTCCAAGCTACTTGTTTTTGATGGTTCATGCTCTTGACAAGTGTTTGATGAAAAGGTCTAATAAACAACAATAAGAAGCTAACTAAGTTCACAAGCAATTATTAAGATTAAAAGAGAATTTGGATTAATAGTTGCCCTATTGCATTCTCCAACTTGAATCATCACTATAGGTAGAACTTGTTTTTGACTTTTGCTTTTTCTTCCCTATTTTCTTGGAGACCTTGAAAGTTGCTTCCCTTTTGGATGAATTTTCCTGTTTTGTCCTCATTTCATTTGTTGTAAGAATTCCATGTAGCTCATCCATACCCAACATAGCCAGATCTTGTCTTTCTTCTAAAGCTAAGATTTTAGAATCAAATCTCATTGGGAGAGATCTTAGTACTTTTGAACAATGACAATATTTGGATCTTCTCTCCCAATCCTCTCATGGTATTATTCACGATCTCATCAACCTAGAGAAAGTACGCTGCAATGGCTTCATCTTCCTTCATCTTTAGGTGTTCAAAATGTCCTCTATAAGTATGAAGCTTGGCCCCTTTGACCTTTTCATCTCATTCATACGGATTCTTAAGATTGTCTCAAATTTCTTTTGTTGATTCACAATGCATAACCTTGACAAATTCTAATCTTGTTAGCTCTCTTAGAATGGCATACATAGCCTTTGAATTACTTTCATAGTCTTCTTCCAACTAGATCTGGTGGAGTAGAGGCTGGTACGTTGTATTCATTTAGAATAGCTTGCCAAGCACCAACTCCTTGTGCTTGTAAGAACAATCTCATCCTTATGCTCCAAAAGACATAATTTTGTTCATCAAACAATGGCAGACCATGTTTAGCATATTGTGCTTGCTTGTCCATGAGTCTTCCTGAGATCTACCTTCCACTGGTCAAACTATTTATGAACTAACCCGCTCTCATTCCAATTATTGGAATATTCAATAATCCTGGGGGTGAATCGATTCTAACAATTTTTAACTTCAAAAACTTATAAATGTATCCATAATTATAAAACAAAGCACATAAATACACAGAGCACAAATATTTTTCTGTGGAAGCCCAAAATTGGAGAAAACCACAAAATTATTTTCTTAATATATATAAAGAGTACATTCAATTTTTTTATCACCGAATGAAAGGAAGCACGAATTCTTGGTTTATGAACACCAAATGGAAGGAAGCACCAACTGCTTGGTTTATCAACACCAATGAAAAGGAGGCTCCAACTCCCTGATTTATCAACACCAAAGCTTGTATAAGAGTCAATATTAGTTAAAGAAAGTCTGCCCTCCTAGTAGCTGGTCCTCTGTCCTTCACACAAGCACTCGGTTTCCCAAACACAACCTTCTTAGCAACAAAAATTCCTTCAACAAATGAAGCGTGAACTCATCCTTCTTATCAGCAGAACTCGGCCTCAGTAGGCCCCAAGCCAGGATTGAAACTTGGACTTTAATGTGCCTAAACTCGACAATTCCCATTTCATCGACAATTCCCCTTATTTGATGTAAAGCAGGTGAGGAGTTAGGCTGCTCAGGTTTGTCAGGACAAATGGGGAGATGTAGCTCACATCACGGAGGGTTTACTAGCAGAGTGGTGGATGCATTGGCGCATGTGGGATGAAAGATGGTATAGGGTGGTACGATAGTGAGCGTTGGTATCCAGTGGTGCTTGGAGTTGTGCCATGGAGTTCAGTGCTATGTAGAGGAGTGCAGGGGCGCGTGTTTGTGTACAACAAAGTATGATGATGCACAATAGGTTGTTGGAGCATTGCCTCCAGAGAGAGCTCTTGAAAGGGACATCTGACATACCCTTGAGTTAGACACACCCAGGTTCAGAGAGCGGGTTGGTCATGGGGCCAATCGTGAGCTTGCATATGGGTTTTTGCATATACCCATTGCAACCCATACATCTATCACTCTCCAACTTTGCACATTGACACAGGGGACATGGATATTGTCTCTTGATGCTCTCATTATGAGTAACAAGACCTGTGAGGTTCATCTGAGATAGTTGGATAGGGCTAAGTGCATTTGGAGAGAGACTTTCCAGTTGTGGCATATGGTTGGGGCGCGAGTTGGCAGATGCAAGCTTGGGGATGGGCCGGTCTTTTGCAGAGGTAGCACATGCTCCAAGTTTGAGCCCACACTTAGGGAGATGCATGACACCTTTTGGGTGAGATATTTCGAGGTGTCTTAGGAGCATATACAACGGGTGGTGGAACTTCCTTATAGGCAGATGTTTAGACTCCAGGTAATACTGGAGACAGGATAACAGAGCTCACTGTGGGGTATGGCAGGCATAGGCCAGTGTTACATACACCAGATTGATTCATGGTTTATGGAGTTTATATACTGAGTGCATGCAGGGACCAAAGCCGCGACACAAGTGGGTTCCAACAATGGTCAGGTTGTGCCACAATAGATCTGGTAATGGGAACTGTTACTGCTCAAACTAGCCGGGGTCCTAAAGGGAATCCTAAAGGGGAAACTCCTAGGACAAGGGCAACAATGGAGACTTAGCCCACTGTCACCTCATTTAAGGCTCCTTTCTCTTTACGGACTTTCACTGATGGGAGGAGACTCGGTATACCGTATGAGGACTCACTTACAAATAATATATCAATGCAATGGATAAGAAGTGATTTTAATCACCATTTCCAAGGAGAAACTTAAAATTAGGGCTTGCTTGCTTTGTAAGCAAGGTGTAGGGTTTTTCTAGGAAAGGTTGATGAGGATTTGAGGGTTAGGTTTAGGGAATATGTCATGCAATGGAGCTTTCTATTCCTCAAAATCCTTATATAACTTGGATTCCTTAGTGATCCTTGAAAAGTTAGCTAGCTTTGATAGGAAACAGGACCACGTGGGACCAAATGGACCCCAGGTTAGGTCAAGGTGGGAGGGTTTAGTAACCAATGATGAGCTTGACCTAATCAGGGAAGAGAAGGGGATCAAAGACAAAAAATTTCAATGAAAGGTTGACAATGATCCCTATGAGGTAACTAGCTTAAGGAAGACCAAGGGCAAGAATTGGTCTTTGAGCTAGGATTGCGATATCTCAAGATCCCACTGTCGGAATCTCATGAAACATGGAGGGCTTCTTGAGGATGCAATAACACAGTTGTGGACCAAAAATTGAAGTATTTGGATGGCTACATTTTGAGATATTCGATGCCCTAGGTGACCTATGGGGCTAGACCTAAAAAGAAGAGGAGAAGGTGAAGAAAATAAGTTTTATGGTGATCACCTATGGTAAACCAGTGCCTAATCCTTTGGGAGATTGGAGCCAAGAATGATTATGATCACTTCAATGACTTTATGCTTCGTTTTGCAAAATAGATGGCTTATCAAGATAAATTTCAACCATGAAATATCCCTAGGAACTTTCACTCATCATACATGAAGCATCACTATCTAGAAACAAAATTTCCACAACTTCGCAATAATAGATGCAACATATTAGCCCTAGAATAGCGAAATCCCAACAACAATGTATATGACAAAAATAGAGCAAAGAGTGGTATTAAAATTGCACTTACATGTATTAGACTATATCCAACCATCAAAATTTTTCCAAAAGCTCCAAGACGAGAAAATTATCCAAACATCAAAATTCGTTCCATGCTCCAAAATTTCGTCCACCAAGAAGGATAGTGAGGTTCTCTAAAGAGATACAAGTCCAACCAAGTGATGATACAAATGAATTCATGTCTCTCCTATTTATATACTCATTAGGGGTTCAAATTACCTAATTTGAGCCTACATTAGCCCATCACCTAAAATTATGTGCAAATAAACTATCTATTGGTGACAAGCCCACCAAGCTAGCTCATAAATAGGATAATAAGTCTCCCAAGAGGTCGAATGATCAATAAGTATCGAAATGACGAGTTGGACTTCCAAAAGTAATGGATAAGGAGTTGGCCCCTTGTTCTCTACATAATAAACCTGTGGTGCTCCCAATGGCTATGAGGGCACACAAGTAACCTCATGGGTCTCCAAGTAAGTTGAAGATGTCTGTAGACGATTTGTAAGGGCTCAGATGATGGTGTAAGTGATGCCAGATCAACATACAAGTCCTAGGTCATTTGCCAAGTGCATGGTACATTTGTGCGGTTGGCTGGTCAAAGGTGAATCAAGTCCATCTTCCTTGTCGGGCAAAGGTGAATCAGGTCCATCTTCCTCGTCCAATAGGTGAATCTCAAGCAATCTCTGAACTTCTTTGGGGATCCATGGAGTGTTGTCTATTGCTGTGGAGGCCCATGGCTCTCAACGCACACCTTACATGTGCCAATGTAAGCCCTATGGAGGGTTAGGAACCTGTATAGGGAGACCAAATCCAAGATGGTGAACACTTGCAATCCTGCATAAGATCCAATGTGTCCCCTAGCCTTTGAGTACAACAAGTCATCAAGGAAATTGAGTAAAAGAGCTTACAAACCATGACCATAAGTGGGGAATTCATAATGGCATGCCCTTCCATAATGGACTTTGGCATGTGCTAATGTCTCCAAACTCCAAATGGGGTTAACCAAGTATTCCATTAGGTGGTTTCTACTTCTAAAGGGGATAATATGCCCAAGGTACATCCTTAAAAGGGTGGTGGCATGTGATAAAAAGATGAATGGAGTAGGGAATGAGAAGGGGAAACCCTGGGCCACATGTTGGGGTACAAAGGTAGCTAGTAAGAGGGAAGCCCACCCTTGGGTATACAATGTATAGGAGGGAGCGATCATGGTACATGAGGTGCCCCGACCTTGATTTTTCCACCCTTCTTTATATGACTTTTGCCTTTGATGATTTTTATTTAATTAACTGCTCGGGGCTCAAAGGGTAAGAGCACGATGTGTGAGATATAGCAGTGGATACCCCTTTTAAGATATGGGAGTTCATTGCCCACTAGGGGTTGGGACAATCATGGGTTCCTATATGATGAAGGAGGCTCATAGAACCTGTAGGAACTAGGGTGATGGCCATGATGACGGGGTAGAGTTCATGTATTGGCTTTTGCCCACATGCTAAATGCGTTTGTCTCGACCATCTTTTACATTTTGTGGTACATTTTCCTATTGAATGTGGCCAGTTGTGCTTTTACTTTTCTTTTTAGCTGCATCAACCTCTGGGGCATCATTCCAAGCCTGACCCAAGGTGTGGGCAAGGGGAAGGGGGGAGCTAGCCTTATGTGGACCTAGTGGGGGAATGTGCACCCAAATGGGAGAAATGATGAATGGGATAATAATGAGTGGAAAGGGGGGCAATATATGTGGATGAGGGAGCAGGACCACACAACGAAAATTAGGGTTTCCCATGAAATACCATCCCTAAAACCAAATGGTCAGTAAAAGAGATCCCATGAGACTAGAATCCTAGGTTAATATCCAAAAGGGGTCTAGGGGACAAGAGCATGGACCTAGCCCATTATTTATGTTGAATCCCTCCATTAATCCATGCCCAAAAGTGTCCATGATAAGTAAACTACAATACTCAATTACCAAATGATAAGGCATACCTTTAGGTTTGGGAGGCCCACCTTCAAACATACAATCATGACAGATGGGTGAAGGACAACATGGCTTCCTCAGGTGGCGGAGAAATGGCACAACGAGTTAGTTGGTGGTTGCAAGACGCTGCTAGCTGAGGACCATCTTGGAGAAATTTTTTCTCCTGGGGATATCCACCACAAAATGGTGGGTAACAAGATCTAGGGATTCAGTTGGCAAATTGGTCACCCTATTTTGTGATGAGCAGGATCGGGGCAGAGAGTGGTCCAACTCTCACTTGGTTTGACATGTTGTGGGAGAGTGCTAAGGTCTTCATTGCATTGCCAGGCTGACTTTCCTTATTACCCCTCCGGATCAGGGTTGGTGTGGAATGGGTAGGCCTTGACATCGTGGAGATGCCTGGGCCATATATGTTGGGAATTTATAGGTATTTTTCCATCAGGTTCTAGGAGAGGAGAATACAACTTGCACATGATGGGCGGATAGTCATGGTCAAAGTGGTGCAACGACAACATGGGGGCACCCCTTTTGAGACTAGCGGGGGATTCAAGCATCACAAGACGTGGTAGTTCAGCTACCCTCAGGGATGAGCTGGTTTCTACAAGGGAGGATCATTCAGATCTTCCATTGGGTTGTAATGATACACTGATAACATAGGGAACTCAGGGTGTCCAATAGAAAGAGATCAGGGGGGGGCAGATGCAGAGGAGGGTTCATCTCCACAGGGGTTGGACTGCATCTTCAAGTGTCTACTCTTGAAGTGCATGAGATCGATTACTCAGGAGGGCATCTTCTCGAGGGTCTGCTTAGGATTTCACATTGCTAGTGTGCTCTACTTACTGGTGACCTTATCTTATAGGACAATGAGTGGACCGAAGGTGGCTTCACAGGGGTCAGGATGGTTTGGGACCTTGGTGTCATGGGATTTATTCGTGTGATGGTGATGCCACATCGCCAAGTGGTTCAGTAGCACATTTGGGACCCTAGAGCAGCAACGTATGGTGAGGACAAGCAATTTTTGCTGGGGAGGACTGCGATGTTCCCAATTTTGTGCATGCAAAAATCATTTAGGAGTTTTGCAAATTTCTGGATAATATTAAAACGGGGAAAATATTATTTTGTGAAAGAAGGGAGAAATGATTATTTTAATGGGATGACAGCAAAATAATATTTTATTGGAGAAGGAAGGCAAATCATTATTTTAATGGAATGGTGACAAATTAATATTTTATTGGAGAAGGGAGGTAAATTATTATTTTATTGGAATGGTGGCGAATTACTATTTTAATTAAATGGTGGCAAATGGTGGAAAATGGCCCCCACCAATAAAATAATAAGGAAAAAGGCTAGAGGGAGGCTCCATGAAGTATTATATAAGGAGGAACTCGATGGCAATTCATTCTATTCCTATCATTTCTATTTGACATTAAGGAGAAGCTCAAGTGAGTTTCAAGAGTTTCAAGAGAAACTCAATAGCTAATTTTGGTGGGCTTCAAGTGGCACCCTAGCTAGCTCTTGGGGAAGATCATTCTGGATCTTTGAATTGGGTTTATTGCAGGGTTTACCATCACCAAGAGTCAAAGCTTATCTCCAACATTTGGGCTGAATTATTTGCTACATTGCCAGGGCATTGGAGTGGGAAGAAGAAGCCGTATTCCAGATTCAGTTGTGCTCAAATTTGTGAAGTCCCAAGGACCTGTTGTAATTCTAGGTTAATTAAGGAATCCAATCGTTGGAATACCAAAATAGGGAGGTCGTTTTCTCATGATATTTCTGACTGTCCTGCGAGTTCTCCAAGAAGGATAGAGGCTTAAAGTTATTTATCAAAAAGGGAGCTCGACCTATGACCAGGATGAAAGCCGAATCCATTGTTTAATCTACATATTTGGAGGATATGGATGGCCAAATTCTACATTTTGTTAGCACATTTTCGAGAGGGCAGAGAGACCAACATTTATGCACAGGGAAGCTTGATATTAGACCTCAAGGTGAGCTGAATAGCCATGGAAGGAGTACGAGTCTCCTTATTTACATGCTCAACATCCTCAGGTTGGCCGAATAGTCTATTGTGCATAGAGATTGATGCCAAAAAGGGAGTTCGATCCTTGTTATGAGGAGGCCTGTTGATTAGTGAGGGGCGTATATCCAAGTTCTATGCAGAGTGTTTTCCATGAGGCCGAGCTGGATAAATGCACAGTAATCACAATTACAAGTGAATGAAGGAGAGATGAAGTTCTGATCTGAAGATGGCAACTGACATATACATATTCACATGAACTAGATTTGAAGTATTTTGTCCTATTTCTGTAGCAGACAGCCTATTCAAAGGTTGGATCGATTTCAGTGGCACATACAATCAGCTTGTTCCATTTCTCAACATTAGGAGCTCATTCCAGGTGTTTTATTTCCTGTGGCATTGTAATTTCATATATCTGCTCTCAAATAAAAAATTAAGTTTTGCTTCAGAAATTTCTCTTCCAGTTTGCATACAAATCGTTGGGTAGGATCCTTGTGTTATCTATTGAATGGATTTTCTAAGTTTGCATTCAAATTGTTTGTAAAAAGGGTGTCAAGACAATCTGGTAGTATTTCTAGGTATATATTCTGAATTTTAAAATTAAAGAATATGTGCTGGACTGAGTGTATTTGCATGACCGCAAATTGATGGGATGTTGTGCGATCAAATCAAATTTAAGAACACCTACAGTGATTTATTTACAAACCATTGATGGTTGGACAAAATATCTCATTGAAAACCCTCATTCAACTTAGAGAAATAATTATGTCTGAGGCCATTTTCCAAAAAGGAATATTACAGTGGTATCGGAGCGTTACCTTGGCCAGCTGTGGGGAGGCTAGCAAAATCATGGAGGTGTTAGGCATGCATGCACAATGATGGGTGAAACTATGGACTCCAATGGCGATAAAGAGAGGAGTTCACAGGGAGCAATGGAGGAGATTTTCAGAAACACTGAGCAGCCTTGACGATGGTTGGGCACAGGCTCTAGAGGACTTGATGAGGCAAAACAGGGCCATGATAGACATTCTGGAACAATTGATGGGACTGCAAACGCAGCACTAGCAGGGTCAAGCCAACAGTGGTGACGGGGGTTCCCGAATAGGAGGAAGCCAC
Organism: Pinus taeda; assembly: GCA_000404065.3. Classification (NCBI taxonomy): domain Eukaryota; kingdom Viridiplantae; phylum Streptophyta; class Pinopsida; order Pinales; family Pinaceae; genus Pinus; species Pinus taeda. The sequence continues at coordinate 288,192 of APFE030983851.1, forward strand.
ACGCATGCACGCTCAAACCAATAGAACAACACCCGTATGTATGGCCACTCTAGCCGTCCTACCATGCCTCATTTTCTAAATGAACCTGAGAAGGAGAGATAGGCAAATACTTTTGCAGATTTGTTGAGGTCTTTCTCAAATGGGATTGATGAGTATGATCTGTTAGACCCCAGGAACAAGAGGTATATTTCGTTTAGGGAGTTTTGCCATTTGAGGGAGAGGCATAGATCAAGAGCGAGATCGTCATATTGGTACACCAAGGGCAAGGCCTGTTACATGGAGGTGATTCCTGACCTCGGGCATGAGGAGGAGATTGTGCATGAAGTAGATAACCCCGGTGATTGTGAGGATATAGATCGGCCTAGTGTGAGTCCAGAGTCACCACTATTGGAAAGCACATTAATGGCACAAGTTGAGACATTGACAGAGAGAGAGTGAAGCACACACCCATAGGACCATCCATTGATGAGATGCCAATTGGCACAGAAGCATCCAGGTCCATCACAAAGTTTCCGGACGACAACCACCTATAACTAATTGGTGAGGATGTTTTGCATGATGTCTATGGAGGAGTAGTTAGAGGCTCAAGTTGAGCCCATGATGGAGGATGATGGATGATGGGCAACCATCTTTGGGGCTAGCCATTGATCAAGGATAGAGAAGAGAGAGCACATGTTGGGACTCCAACACAATTCACCTTAGAGGCATGTTGACAACGCTTCCAACATTTTTAGCTCACCTCTATGCATTGGATAGAGAGAGGCAGGGTTGTCTAGACAGATCATAGGGGATGACTAGGTCAACAAGAGCAAGTGACTTGAGGTGAGTGTGGCACAACGTTAGCACGAAGGGCTTGTTCCCTCCTTTGCGATTGGATGGCAAGAGTTACTGAGTTGGTACTCGATGGAGCAGGCTAGGTGGTTGGAGACATCCATGGCAACAGTTCAACAGAGGTCATGGATTACTAGAGGGGCTCGAGGGCTAGACTGTTATTGGGATCTAGGTGGGATTCCCCATCACAACATGGACTTGGTTCGTGATGGTGTTAGTGGGGTGGTGGATCCGAAGATTGATTGCATGAACACTTTTAGGTCTTCATCAAATGTCTGGATAATACTAGTGACAGATTGGATTGATGAGGGGGCAAGCAAACCTCGTGAGATGACTTGGCATGTTGATTGTGCGTGGGGTTGCAGGATGATGAGCATAATTTGGCAAGAGCAGGTAGGAGGAGGTGGCTTTGGTAGGGCAATGCATGAAGACAACACTCTCTCATTGTTATATTGGACACAAACTATTGAGGATAGGCACAATATTGTCATTCTCGTTAGCAGGTGAGGAGTTAGGCTGCTTAGGTCTGCCAGGACAGATAGGGAGATGTAGCTCACATCATAGAGGGTTTAATAGCAGAGTGGTGGATACATTGGCGCATGTGGGATGCTAGATGGTACAGGGTGGTACGACAGTGAGTGTTAGTATCTAGTGGTGCACGAAGTTGTGCCACAGAGTTCAATGCTATGCAAAGCAATGCAAGGGTACGTGTTTGTGTACAACATAGTATGATGCTGCACAACAGGGTATTGGAGCATTGCCAACGGACTGAGTTCCTAAAGTGAGCAATCGACATACCCTTGGGTTAGACACACCCAGGTTCAGAGAGTGGGTGGGTCATGGGGTCAACCTTGAGCTTCCATATGGGTTCTTGGATATACCCATTGGAGCCCACACATCTATCACTCTCCAACATTGCGCACTGACACAAGGGACTTGTATATTGTCTCTTGATGCTCTCATCACGAACAACAAGATCTGGGAGGTTCATCTGAGATAGTTGGACAGGGCTCAGTGTATTGGGAGAGAGACTCTCCAACTCTGGCATATAGTCGAGGTGTGAGTTGGTAGATGCAGGTTTGGGGATGGGTCGATCTTCTGTAGATGTAGCACATTTTCCACCTTTGAGCTCACACTTAGGGAGATCCCTGGCACCTTTTGGGCGAGATATTTCGAGGTGCCTCAGGAGCATATACATCAGGTGGTGGACCTTCCTTACAGGCAGATGTTTAGATTCCAGGCAGTACTAGGGAGTGCCTTCAGGAGACAGGATAATAGAGCTCGCTGTGGGGTATGGTAGGCAAAGCACAGTTTTGTATACACCAAATTGATTCATGGTGTATGTAGTCTATATATGGAGTGCATGCAGGGACTAAAGATGCGGCACAGGTGGGTTCCAATAGTCACCAGGACTGTGCCACCGCAGATTTGGTCATGGGATCCAGGGATTCAGTTGGTGGATTGGTCACTCTATTTCGTTATGAGCGGGATCAGGGCAGAGAGTGATCCAACTCACTCTTGCGTTGACATGTGGAGAGTGCTTAGGCCTTCATCGCATGCAAGGTTGATTTTCCTTGTTACTGTTTTGGACTAGGTGTGGTGTTAGATGGGTAGGCCTTAACATTGTGGAGATGCCTGGGCTGAATATGTTGGGACTTTACATGTTTTTTGCCATTAGGTTCCATGAGAGGAGAATACAACTTGTGCATGATGGGCAGACAGTCATGGTCAGAGTGGCGTAGTGACAACATGGTGGCACCCTTTTGAGACTAGTAGGGGATCCAGGCATCATAGGACTTGGCAGTTCAACTAGCCTCAGGGATGAGCTGGTTTGTATAGAGGATGATCATTCAGATCTTCCATTAGGCTTTAGTGATACATTGATGACATGGGGAACTTCACCGATATTGCAGGATGTCACGCAAAAGAGGATCAGGGGGAGCACATGCGGACGAGGGTTCATTTTTGTGGGGTTTGGACTGCATCTTCAAGAGTCTTCTGTTGAAGTGCATGAGATTGATTACTTGGGAGGGCATCTTCTCGAAGGTCTCCTCAGGATTTTACATTGCCAGGGTGAATTAATATAAAACTAAGTTAGAATGGTCCAAAAATCATGGATCAAGCCAAATCTAATCTTAGCCGTTGATTAGAGATTTAATCTCGGCCATTGATGAACCAACAAGAAAAGTATAAGAGGAGGCTTGAGGGTCAGTTGGAGAACACACAGAGTTGATCAAGAATTCAATATTCTAGGGCAGGGCTTGTTGAGGAAATTGAAGGAGTGATCAGAGTTGTGACTGAGGGGTAGTGAATACAGTGGCAGAGAGGCAAAGATAATACCGGGAGCATCAACGCAGAAGCCAGGAGAGGGTTGACGTAGAGCTAGCTAGAGGCCACGCAGAGGTAGCCAGGAGCTTTGTAGAGCCTGAGGAGGGCCAGCGTGAGAGATGCAGAGGATCCAGAGGCTGATGCAGAGCTCCGAGAGGTTGACATTGGGCCAAATAGGCTAACGCTGGGCCAAAGAGGTTGATGCTGGGAGATTTCGTCAGGTAGATTGGAGCTGGAGAGCTGGATAGGGTGACAATCCCTAACAGGGTGACAGAGAGCAGCAGAAGTGTTGCAGTGTTGCTGTGGGATTGTTCATCCGGTGATTTAGCTGGAATATCTATCTCTGATTGAGAGGTACTACTGCCGAGGGCATTCTCTGTTGGGTGAGCCATTTCTGGGATCTAGGTTGTATTCTGAAACTGCATAATAATAAAACCCTTTGAAGAGCTACACCGTTTTCCCGCATTGGGTTTTTCCGGGGACATTAGTCCAAAAACAATGGTGTTATTTGTGTGCTTGTTTACTTTCAGTTGATGATCTGTATGTGTTGATACTGTACTTGTATTTATTTTCAGTATTCACATGGTAAATAACTTGTTAATTAATTGAACAAGTAGGAAGAAATAAATCAGATAGTACAAGAAGAATTTCTAACGGGTTAAACTTAGAAATTCCAAGATGGTATCAGAGCGTGGTTGTAGATCACAGGATAACTGAGGGCATCAGCCGAGCAGAGCAACAACAACGGAAACAATTGTCTCGAGTGACAGAAGCTGTTCCTAGTAGAAAGCAACAAGAAAGGGGTGACGCACAGAGCCTACGTCATCAGTTCGAGCCAGGAGGAGGATCAGCGTTGAGGCAGAGAGGAGCAGACCTGACCTACGCAGTGCTTGATCATCTTTCTCAGCTCGGAAGGATCGACGCTGTGACTAGGAGGTGTAGATTGTGCCGGTGTTGGGATTCCGCAAAGCCTTGAGGCTCTAATCTTTAGATTGCTGGGGCATAGGAGGCTGTGGATAAGTTGTAGAGCGAAGTTGGTGGGGTATTGTGTTCAGAATAGTGCATAATAGGGCAAGGCCAATGAGGAGGGAGTTGCTGCCGAGGATTGGCAGAGGGATTTACTGTAAGGAAATCGAGGCTCAGAGGGAGTCAAACTGAGAACTTCCAGATGAGAAGTAGAGAGACTTGAAAGAGTCGAAAGAGAAGCAACGAAATGTTAGTGAATGGGCTAAGAGATCAGGATAGATTGGACGAAGCTTCAAACTTTGTAGTCTGGAAGGCCAGGATCTTGTCCATTCTAGACAGGTATCGCATCAAACACTTTGCTTCGAAAACGATGGCGATCCTGGTTGACCCAATTGAAAATGACAAGTACGAGGAGGCAATGGCCAGGGCAAAGTGCATCATCCTTGATGGTGTCAAGGATCATGTGGTGCCACACATTGTCAAGAAGGAGACGACAAATGAGATGTGGAAGGCCTTGAAGAAATTGTACCAGCATACTTCTGTGCAAAGGAGGATGTTACTTGAAATCAACTGCGGTTATATCATATGCAGAAGGGAGAGCAGATAGATGTCTTCCTCGGTGGATCGAAGGAGATCCGTGATCAACTAACTTCCATTGGGCCACACCGGATCAGGAGCTGATGGCGAGGACTGCATTGAACGCAGTCTTAGAGGATTGGGAGGTATTTGTCCATAACATACTGGGCAGGATGAGCCTTCTAGATTGGGAGGAATTGTGGGCGGCTCTTCATCAAGAAGAGATCAGACGGGTGTCCAAGGCGGGGAGTAGCGGAAAAGGGGTCAGAATCAAGGAGGAAGAAGAAGATGCGGTTGTCACATCTGCGGGAAAGCAGGAGAAAAGAAAGAAGAAGGACCTCTCCAAGGTCAAGTGCTTCCATTGTGGGGAACTGGTCACTATGTGAACAAGTGTCCTAGGAAGAAGAGCAAGGGAGAGGCTTCTGTGACCAAGGTTGCGCCAACTAAGGTGGAGAAGGAAGTGGAGACTGATGACGACTGTGCCATGAGTGCTCATGCACCTCAAGGGAAGAGGTGGGGAGACATCGAGCTGTAGCCAGACGAACAATAGGCGAGAGGGGTAGGATCCTCGAGGTACCCAACCTCTTGGATTATACCTTGCTATGGGAGCCCCGAAGAGGAGTAGCAGGATTGGCAGATGTCGATAGAGACGGATGTGGATGAAGCGACAAAGAGTGCTACAGTGCAGGAGTCCTGGGATAGCATGAGGCAGTAGTGCGAGATGCATGGAGTTGTTGCAGCAGCGCAAAGGTCAATAGAGAGAGCACTTGTCAGCGACATAGGGAGCTTCAGCATCAGGAGTGTTTCTAGCCTGTCAAAGATGTCAGAGTTGGGAGGATCAATTACTTACTTCTGAGTAACTGAGTTGCAGTGCAGCAGTTAGCAGTGGAGTGCTATATGCAACACGATGCAACATTATGAGAGTGGATGCAATGTAGATGAGGCAGTGGCAGTGGCAGGGCCATGGGCAACATCACAGATGCAGAGGGAGCTACCGTACGGAAGCAACAGCGGTAGTGGCAGGGCCATATGATGCAGAAGTGCAGAGGATGTTGGGCAAGGAGGCCTAGCATCAACAAAGGGATCGATGCTGGATGATCAGGGTGATACTTAGTGAGGAGTATTACTAGAGCACAATCCTTGCGAAGAGGGAGTGTTGATTTGGGGTAGCATCAGATGTGCTCTAGCCACGAAAATTGGTGGAGAGGCTATAGCAAATCAGATCTCCAAGATCCAGAAATGGTTTGGGTAGAATCTAACTAGTTTGAGAGATATTAAAATAATTAATATCTTTAATGGATTCCTAAGTCTAAACTTAGGAAAAATAAAATATTAATGTGAATTAATATAAAACTGAGTTAGAATGGTCCAAAAGTCACGGATCAAGCCAAATCTAATCTTAGACGTTTATTAGAGATTTAATCTCGACCGTTGATGAACCAATGAGAAAAGTATAGGAGGAGGCTTGAGGGTCAGTTGGAGAACACATCGAGTTGATCAAGAATTCGATTTTCTGGGGTAGGGCTTGCTGAGGAAATCGAAGGAGTCATTAGAGTTGCAACTGAGGGGCAGTGAATATAGTAGCAGAGAGGCAGAGATAGTTACGGAAGCATCAACGTAGAAGCTGAGAGAGGGTTGACGCAGAGCCAGCTAGAGGCTACACAGAGGCAATCAAAGGCCAGGCAGAGGCAACTAGGAGCTGCGTAGAGCCTGAGGAGGGCCAGGTTGGGAGACGCAGAGGCTCCAAAGGCTAACGTTGGGCCAAAGAGGTTGATGCTGGGCCAAAGACGCTGACGTAGACCCTAGAGGATGACACTGGGAGATTTCGTGGGGCAAATTGGAGCTGGAGAGCTGGATAGGGTGACGCAGTCCCTATCAAGGTGACAGAGAGCAGCAGAAGTGTTGCAACGTTGCTGTGGGATTGTTCATCCAGTGATTTAGCCGGAATATCTGTCTCTGATTGAAAGGTACTACTGCCGAGGGCATTCTTTGTTGGGTGAGCCATTTCTAGCACCCAGGTTGTATTCTGAAACTGCATAATAATAAAACCCTCTGAATAGCTGCATCGGTTTTCCCTTATTGAGTTTTTCCGGGGACATTAGTCCAAAAACAATGGTGTCACTTGTGTGCTTGTTTACTTTCAATTGATGATCTGTATGTGTTGATACTGTACTTGTATTTATTTTCAGTATTTATATGGTAAATAACTTGTTAAGTAATTGAACAAGTAGGAAGAAATAAATCAGATAGTACAAGAAGAATTTCTAACTAGGTGAAGTCTTTGGATAATATTAAAAAGGGGAAAATATTATTTTGTGATAGAAGGGAGAAATTATTATTTTAATGGGATGGCGGAAAAATAATATTTTATTGGAGGAAGGCAAATCATTATTGTAATGGAATGGCGACAAATTAATATTTTATTGGAGAAGGGAGATAAATTATTATTTTATTGGAATAGTGGCAAAATGTGGAAAATGGCCCCCACCAATAAAATAATAAGGAAAAAGAGAAAATCTAGAAGCTAGAGGGAGGCTCCATGAGGTATTATAAAAGGAGGAGGAACTCGATGGCAATTCATTCTATTCCTATCATTTCTATTTGACATTAGGAAGAAGCTCAAGCAAGTTTCAAGAGCTTCAAGTGAAACTCAATAGCTAATTTCGGTAGACTTCGAGTGGCACCTTAGTTAGCTCTTGGGGAAGATCATTTCAGATCTTTGAATTGGGTTTATTGCAGGGTCTACTATCACCGAGAGTCCAAGCTTATATCCAGAATTTGGGCAAATTATTCGCCACATTGCCAGGGCATTGGAGTAGTAAGAAGAAGCTGTATTCCAGATTCAGTTGTGCTCAAATTTGTGAAGTGCGAAGGATGTGTTGTAATTCTGGGTAAATTAAGGAATCAAATTGTTTGGAATGCCAGGACGTGGAGGTTGTCTTCTCATGATATTCCTGAATGTCCTGCGTGTTGTCCAGGAAGGATAGAGGCTGAAAGTAATTTACCAAAAAGGGAGCTCGACCTATGACCAGGAGGAGAGCTGAATCCATTGTTTAATATGCATATCCCGAACGGTATAGAGGGCCGGATTATACGTTTGATTTGCACGTTTTCCAGAGGGCAGAGAGACCAACATCTAAACACAGGTAAGCTTGATATCAGACCTCAAGGTGAACCGAATAGCCCTGGAAGGAGGATGAATCTCCTTATTTCCATGCTGAGCATCCTCAGGTTGGTGGAATAGCCTATTGGGCACAGAGGTTGATGCCAAAATGGGAGTTCTATACCTGTTATGAGGAGGGCCGAATTTTTAATTAGTGAGGGGTGTATATCCAAGTTCTATGCACAGTGTTTTCCATAAGGCTGAGCTAGATAATTGCACAGTAATCACATCTACAAATGAATGAAGGAGGGACAGAGTTCTGATTTGAAGAAGGCCACTGACATATACATATTCACAATTTCACATGCACCAGATTTGAAGTTTTTTGACCTAATCCTGTAGCAGACTGCCTATTTAAAGGTTCGATCGATTTCAGTGGCACATACAATCAGCTTGCCATTTCTTAACAGGAGGAGCTCATTCCAGGTGTTTTATTTCCTGTGGCATTGTAATTTCATATATCTGCTCTCAAATAAAAATTAAGTTTTGCCTCAGAAATTTCTCTTCCAGTTTGCATACAAATTGTTGGGTAAGATCCCTGTGTTATCTATTTATTTAATTTTCTAAATTTGCATCCGAATTGTTTTTAAAAATGGTGTCAAGGCAATCTGGTATAAATTCTGAGTTTTAAATTAAAGAATATGTGCTGGACTGAGTGTACTTGCATGAGCTCCAATTGATGGATGTTGTTTAATCAAATCAAATTTTAGAACACATACATCGATTTATTTACAAACCATTGGACAAAATATCTCATTGAAAACCCTCATTCAACTTAGAAAGTAATGGTGTCTGAGGCCATCTTCCAAAAGTAATATTACAGAATTATTATCTATTCTAGTGGATTCATGACACCTATAATAGCATACTTACAAGGCAACTACTAGTGGCATTTTATAATATTTTACAGTAAGTTATGGGCATATAACTTTTATGTTAATGAACTTTTCAATTAAAACTTTAAATGCATAGTTTGCCCATTAATTGGATTTGGCCAAATTAGGCTTGAAAGTTGGTTGTTGCAATTGGTTCATAAAAATCTTTATAAAATGTGGCTATATAGATACAGTATTTCCATGGGTATCCAGACTAGGAATTAGTTGAATGAAAATTTTAGTTCCAAATCTTAGCAGGCATGCAATGGAAAATTTTATAGGTACGCACTAAAAGATAATATTCAAAGTTTACCAAAACTTGTGGCTGGAAAAAATATGACAGGTCATGATCTCCATGTACTTCCTTGAGACATACCTTGTAATTTCAAAGCATTACCAATACTTATGGGTTGAAAATTATTACAGGTTTCATGATCTTCATGTACTTCATTGAGACATACCTTGACTTGAGGCAACATACGTCACTTAAGCTTCCTCATCTGCCTAAGCCTTTAAAAGGAGTGGTGAGTCAGGATAAGTTTGAAAAATCTCGAGCTTACAGCATTGATAAAAGGTTTGCCATTTTCCCTTGTTATATATCTAGTGCAAATGATTTCTTACACTACTATGTTTTCAGATTTAGAAGTCATTGTTTTACAGAAGTATTTCTGTGCATATCTGAGGCTTGTGCTGTTTACAATGTCGGATTTGGTTCATTCTGCTTTCAACTGGTAGATATGGAGAATCCTTTTCTCCAACTATTAAACTGATGATATCGATATACATATATAATATATATTTACAAATATCTATCTATCTGTCTATCTATAAACACTCACAGTTAGCCTGATCAATTTTTAATGTTATCTTCTCGTTGTTTCATGCTTCAGCCGCTTCCACTTTGTTCACGCAGCAGTGACCATCATAGGAGATTCAGCAATTTTACTTCTTCGAGCATTACCATTCCTTTGGCAGGTACTTTGTATTGATAAATATCTTCTTTAAGACAAAGGTCTAGAGTTTCAAGAATTAATGTTGTATATATATTGGAATAACCTGTCTTCAACCCAGAGTGTAGCCGTATATGATTTTGGTTGTTATATGCATGTTTTCATTGATTTAAATTGAGTTGTGTTTAAAGTTCTTTTCCCTTTCACTGCAGAAATCAGAAGTTGTAGTTGCAAACTTGGGCTTAGATCCTCATAATGAAATCATTCATACACTCATATTTTTAGCAGCTGTTACTCTTTGGTCTCAGGTATCATCTGGGGAACTTTCTTATTGATCAGCATTTCTATCTTATTGTTAGACCATGAGAAGGAATGATCAGTTCTATGATAGCCTCAAGCTGTCTCATGTAGCTGTTATTGTCTTGAGGTTCTTTATGCTTTCCAGCCTTGTTATCGAGTTTAGTGTTGATAATAGTTGTTAGACTTTGAAACCTTTTTAACAACAAAGTCAAAGATGAGTAATCATCACCATGACTTACAATATTAATTGATGATGTTGAAGAATTATAAAGATTAAACCTTTGAATGAATATTTTGATGCCACTATGCACATAAAAAGAGAGAGACCTTTTGCATCTGGTTTTTTGACAGAGAAGAATGATAGATAACCAGTGTTATAGTTTCTTATCCTACATATTTATTTCTAAGCATAATTGTTGATTGGGCCTCTGTATGTGGCCCTAAGTACCAGGAAGGGAAGCAGTGGGTCCCATCGCCACACTTACACGCTGTGAACTTCTCTTTAACCATGCACCTCGGGTTAAATTATTATTGTACTGATACATTATAATATTCAGAAAATAATAAAAACGCGTGTCGACTTTCAAAATTGTATGTGGGATTACTTCAAAGTGGGTTTTTGTCATTTCAGCAGTATGGGTGTGATGTGTGGATTAATTAAACAAATGGGTATTTAAAAAAAAATTAATATTTCAAAGTGGGTTTTTGTCATTCCAATATGGGCATGATCTGTGGATTAATTAAACAATTGAGCATGTAATGGAATTTATGGTTAATCATGGGGATTAATCAGACATTGGAACTTGGGCCCAGGGGAGGTATGACAGTGGTGGTCGGAGCAACTTGCAAAGAGCCAACAGTAGCAGTCAGTGGGATTTTTTTTTGTAATTAAAAAAAAAAAAACACACCCAGAGATATTTTATGATTAGGAGACCTTAAAACCCGGTAACAGGGGGCTAATGCAGTGGTATAACCTCACTTTTGACTGCTGTCATTCATGCCTATTTAACACACTGTAAAGGAAGTGAAGAGCGTGTTATCTGATTGGTCTTTTTGCATTTTTAATATTATTCTTTTTGTTTAATAATTGTCTCCACCCATCCTAATGGAGTGTAGTAGGAGCAATTTGGCAGCCCATATAATAAGATAGCATGAATGTTTTTATTATACTTGTCGTTGTTGTTGGAGGAGTTGTTGGAGTGGGGGATGCCATGATTTAGGGCAGATGGCAAAAGTATAGTTGGTAGTTACATATCATAAGGAGGGGCTCTGCTCTGATTTGCATCTTCAGCATTTCAATACCCTCTGCAAGCTCAGGACAAGGTAGCCATCTTGTACTATACTGATTCTGTGATTCTGTTCTTGTTAATTGCAGTTCAAAGAATCATTTTTTTTTGTTGTTGCAGATTATTCTTCTTAATCCATCTTGCTGTCATGTGCTGTAAGAGGAAGTCCTTTAGTTATTTTTCTGTGCAATATGTTGGGTTGTATAAATCATAAGGGGATTTTATCAATCTGGTTGTCATGTGCTGTAACAGAAGCCTTTTAGTTATCTTGCTGTGGTAATATGTTGGGTTGTACATCATTGCAGTCTTTGAGAATGGGATTACATCTGGTCTTTGTTTTTCTCTCTGAGAAAAATGTATCATGTTAACCTGGATTTGATCAGTTTTTTATTTTTATCTTGAGCTGGTGAAGCTCAGGCTGAAAATGTAACTATCAATATTCTTATTAGGCTTCCAAGTTCTCAGTGTGATCTGCCCGACCGTCTAATAATGATTTAGGTCAGTTTCTGAGGAAAAATGAATGTGTAGGCTAATTCTATTCACATGTATAAATTGTAGCATGTGTTAAGAAATAATATTGATCATTGATGTTGCTTACAGTGTTGTTGTTACTTTGTGTGAACTAATCTGTGATTTTGTATCAGTCATGCTATCCTGTACTCTGTTGCTGCTGTCTGTAAAGTAATCTTCCAAGTTGTTATAATCTTCTATCTTGTTGGTGTTGATTAATCTGAGCCTTTGTTGTGATGTTGGTTTTCATTCTTTACAGTGGTGTCATTTTTGTTGGAAGGCCTAAAAAGGACACCAAGAATACTGGTCTGTATGCAATTTTTGAATAGAGATCCAAAATGGGTTTTGAAGTTCGTTATAGCTGCTGAGCTTTGCAACCACAGCTACCATCAATGAGCAAGATGTTGGACAGAAACACCGAGACTCGTCCTCCGCTTCTCAATCTCAAGCTTGTGCAGTCTAGCAGCATACCAGCTCAAGCGAACAACAAGAGGCCGTATGTGAGAAGTGAATATCAGTCTGAACCAACATCAGTTCTGGACATTCGCAGCCCCAGCCCCACCTCGACTCTATCTGTTTCATTTGGGGGTTCAACAGATGGTGGCTTTTTTCGTGAGAATGCGTGTGATGGGCAACTGCTGGATTGCATTGGTGTAATGGACTCAAAAGATGGAGGTAACTGGCAATTACAGAATGTGATTAGAAATGAGAATGAATTCCAGGTTGCTGAAACTGAGGCTGTCAACGTAAATCCCAATGTGTCAATGGGGATGGAATATCTGGAGAACATATTGTTGCAGTCCCCAGAGGGCAACAACAACTCCCATATTCCTTGTTTAATGGGAGAGCCTTGTTTAATGGGGAATGAATATCCCTTGCAGGGAATCAAAGCTGAGGAGGCTGTCCTTCAACAGACACACTTTAACGAGGCCACTGATTCCCAGCTCTCTGAATTTTTCTGTGGCAATTCAGATATTGGCCCGTATAGCTTCTTTGGCGACAATGCTGGGCACACTATTTCTCCCTTTGCGTTGAACCCTACTTCCACTGCTCTGTTTCCGCCGAGTAATGCGCTAATCACACCGAATATCCATGGTCCAAACCCTCCTCCCCTCTCGTTCACCCCGGATTTCAAAACTTTCAAGGTTCCTCTGGATGAAAAGCATCCAGAGTTGCAGCTTCCATATGGTCCCAACCCAAGTTATCCTGAGAAAAATGTTGTTTTTCCTATGCCTGCAGCCCCTCGAGGTCATGTGGGTGTTGCTCACGAGGGTTTTCCAGAGTTTGAAAAATCATTGCACTGGCAGCAGATACAGCAGCGAGAGTTTCAACCTGCATGGAAAACAATGATTAATAGAAGTGTCAGGGATCCATTATTTTCCGCAGTGAAGCAAGAATGGCCTGGACGGACTCACCAAGGCAGGGTAGACTTGGATGAAGTTCAGAAATCAGCGATACTTCAACAGCTTCTTAACGCTACAAACTATGTTGAACTAGGCAGCTTAGACATTGTACAGGCGATATTGGCGCGGCTCAATCAGTATGTTTCACCCCGTGGGAAGGCCCTCCAGAGGGCCACATATTACTTCAAAGAGGCACTTGGTGGCCTTCGATCACTGCAACAAACTAACTCAAAGTCATACCTTTCTCCTCTCCAACTGGTTCACAAGATTAATGCATGTAAGAACTTTTCTGAAATCTCTCCTATCCCTTACTTCGCAAATTTTACTGCCAATCAAGTTCTTTTGGAGGCTTTGGAAGCCGTGGACAAAATTCATATTATTGACTTTGATATGGGCCTTGGAGGACAATGGGCTTCTTTCTTACAAGAGATTGCATTAAGGCCAGGAGGGCCTCCAGCACTCAGGCTGACAGCAGTAGGATATGAATCAATGGAAATGCATTTGATAAGAGAGAATCTGTGTACTTTTGCAGAAAACTTGAATATACCTTTCACATTTCAGGTGGTTGAAATCCCACAGAATGAAGATTTGAATCGTTCAATGTTAAACCTGAAAGAAGGAGAAACCATAGCAGTGAACTATTCTCTTGGAATGCAAGGATTACTCTCGAAGGACTCAATAGCTTCTATTTTGCACCTGATTAATCGACTCCGCCCTAAGATAGTTGTGGTAGTCGACCATGAGAATGAGCAAGCTGGAAGCTCATTTGCACAGAAGTTCATGGAGGCTCTTCAGTTTTATGCCCTTCTATTTGAATCCCTTGAGGCTGTCCACATGAATATGGAGACAATTGAGATGATAGAAAAGTTTGTCATGGCACCTAGAATTTGTAATGTGGTAGAAGCGGCCTATAGAAGGCATAGGGAAGGAGAAAATCTCCCTAATTGGAGAAGTATGTTCCAGGCTTCAGGTTTCACTCCAATGATGATGAGCAACTTCACACACAAGCAGGCGGAATCCCTTAGTAGGAGTAGGCAGCAACGCTTTGGGTTTTGTTTTGAAGCAGTGAAGAAGCAGCAGGAACAAATTCTGCTCCTCGGTTGGCAGCGACAAATTCTTGTCTCAGTCTCTGCTTGGATTGTTAATAATGTTGTTTAATCATGTATTAACTATGTAAGTTTTCAGAGTCGTTGACTCATGCTACGGCTTCTAACATTGTTGATCTAATCTAGAAGCTTGAAATCACCTAGAAGCTTGAAATCACCTGTAGGCTGTTACTATGATTTGAAGGCAAATATTAATCCAAACTAATGTTTTGTGACAATCTCATGTTCATGAAAGTTTGCTTTTTATTTTAAATATTCATTGAATGGCACCATGAATGACAATTTGGTCACAAAAGGCTAACAATTTCTACAAAGTATAAACTTCTATCGTGTCTTGTCTGTGTTGTGTGTGATGACTCTGTTGTGTGTGAGAGAGACTGCATGCTGCATTGCTTGAGCAAATGTATATGGAAATATTTAGGAAGATGGGTTAGTTCTGAATCTTACCTGAGGTAGCGCTGCTCAGGTAAGGTTTTTCCAATCTACCTGGCAAGACCTTTTGAGACCCTTACGACTGGTCACCACTACGGGGTATTCTGGCAGTGGAATACACCCCCTGCCTCAATGGATGGCATCTCTTAAAGGAACCGCGAGCAGGCAGGCAAATGTGGAGACAAGTAGCACACACAGAACTGCTATTGCCTAGATTAATGCGTTAATATTTTTTGTCTACCAGCATGTGGAATGGGCCTGAAAGGTCTTACTTAGCTTTTAGGTCAAAATTAAAAAAATTCATAAGATCATCACAGTAATCTTATTCACACGATGCTATTTCAAAAAAAACCAGTAGAGTGGAACAAAATGTTTGTGCCATATTTTGCTTGAACATTGTATCAGTATATACTTCTAAGAGCTTCCAAGTATCTGCTATTATGCCATCAGTTTTTTGTAACATTGAACCGATATCTTGCTGCTATGCCATTTTTTTTCTTGTCAAGTTTGTGAATGACTAGTGATTTACAAAATGCAGGTGCCTCATCAACTCAAATGCTTTGGTAGCACCTACCCAAATTCTGCATCCCAGACAAAGAATGATGGCCAAGTTATGCAAGCTCATCATGTAAATGGTGAGGGTGATTTAGTCATACAAATTGTTTAGCTGTATCCAGGGATGGTTCCTGGTTAAGACATACAATCTTCTCTTGATTTTTATATGTTTATTTTGCTGAGACCTTTTGTTTCATGATTTCCTATTATTATTGACGAGTTTATATCATGTATGCTTTACTATACTGCATTGCCATTACAAAAAGGATTGGTTCATGACAAGACTTTGTAGACATCTCTCAGTGCTGGCCAATTACCAGACCTCCTCTTTTAGCTGAGATGATTTCCATGAGAGTTTGACAATCTTTGTATTCCTATCCTTTGGTGCTAGTCAATTATCAGACCTCCTTTTTTAGCTGAAATGAATTTCATAACAGTTTATATTAACAGAGAAATTTTCAAGCTTATTGCTCCTCCGAAAACAGATGATTGGTCCAACATTTTGACATAGATCCTTCTACCTCGAGAGGGTTTTGAAGAAAATGATGCCCTCTGAGACTAGTAGCCTATACACGTAAAGTCCCTTGCAAAGATAAAATTATCAGCTAGATTATTCAAATACAACTGAGATTAGCTTTTCTGAAGAGACAGATGTTGCCTATTGATAATTTGATACCTATGGAATTTTGCCGATTTGGTTGTATTCAATTTTTTTTTAACCCGTGTGTTTTGGTAGACAGAAAGTGTGTATATTTATCCATACTTTCTACCTGTGTTTTGTGAATATAAAACACTATATGGTTATGAGTTTGTTTGAATTTGCTTATGTTATTGTATGGCACATCTTGTGCAGCTCTTAAGCGACAGAATTTAAACAACAAATTCGACTCTGATTATTGTGCTGGTTAGATAACATGAAACTGTATGTGTTGCATCCTTGTGGTAGGGAGTGAGTCAATTGAATGAATATCATGATAATATTTATTTAGGTCCGCAAGATCTTCACAAGATTTGAACTTCTGTTTACTAAGTACTTATAGTAAATGCATTTTCAAACTCGGGACTTTTTCATCAAGGAAGAGTAGATCAAACAGATCAAACTCCTCCTTAGTGCAAGCTTCTGGGTAACTCAGTGGTAAGGTAGAGCAAACTGCTCCTTTGTGAATTATGGCATCACAATTCAAACTTAGACCTTCTCTGTGAATTATGGCATCACAATTCGAACTTGGACCTTCTCTGTGAATAATGGCATCACAATTCAAACTTGGACTTTCTCATCAAGGAAGAGTAGATCAAACTGCTCCTTTGGTGCAAGGTTCTGGGTAACTCAGTGGTAGGGTAGAACAAACTGCTCCTTTGTGAAAGTTTCTGGACTCGAAGGCTTAGACTGTCCAATCTTATTCAACACTTCTAACCATCTAAATAGAATAAGGTTCTGGGTAACTCAGTGGTACGGTAGAAGAAACTGCTCCTTTGTGAAAGTTTCTGGACTCAAAGGCTTAGACTGTCGAATCTTATTCAACACTTCTAACCATCTAAATAAAATAAACATCTAGTGTGAATATGGATAAAATAAACATCTACTGTTCCACTGTTGCAGTAGTGTGAATTTGGCTCTGATAGTATGAAAATGTTCAAAATAGTATCCAAAATCTAAAAAAAGATCAAAGCCTTCTACAAAAGAGATTATCTTTGATCTATTAGATCTATTATTTGAAAAATGCATGGAGCATCTTTATATAGAGCAATGCTAGATGTTTAGTGAATAGCTATCCCATTTGGGCAGATGAGTGATTACTAGTTAGATGTATTGGAAAAATAAGCATTAGAAAATGCCAAGGCATAGGAAAATGAACACAAACAGATATTTGCACCTCACAACAGACAATTAGGGCTGCCGAGGTTAAGGTTTGATCTCTTTCCATGTGTAGAAAGCAAGGGCCCCAAACCATCGGAGCTGACAGATTGTGACAAGGTTTGTTTCTGGATCCTTGGACATGACCAATTTAGCTTTGACACTAACATATGTTCATACCATGCCCTTTAGTGTGCTTTTTTGCAAAACAATTCTGATGCAATATACCCTTGGCCTTTTATGGGATTTGGATTCTATTAAGAAACAGTCCATGCCCTTTAGTGTGCTTTGTTGCAAAACAATTCTGATGCAATATACCCTTGGCCTTTTATGGGATTTGGATTCCATTAAGACACAGTCTGAATATCAGATGTTTTGGCCTACTTTACTTCACTAGATTTGAGGGATATGATTTTGGACGATTGTGATTTCACTAGATTGGAGGGATATGATGATTTTGGACGATTGTGATTTCACTAGATTGGAGGGATATGATTTTCGAAGATTTATTTTTTGAATGCATAAATAAATATAGTGTTTTAAAAGACTTTGATACATTAAATTCCGCTTGCAGATTACACCACTTGAATTTACTGCTCAAAAAAAATCGCTACCAAAATTTGAACCAGATTTACCGAGATTCCAGAAAAGGCCAAAACCTCTATTGGTTAAACTATGCTTTCTATTAACCCCATGCCTGACTTATACTAAAGACAACGACATTAAACCGATGTCCACAGTTGCGATTTGATGTGCCAATGTTGCACAGTATCTGTACCGTTCCCTAGGGAATTGGGATTGCAGGGCGTCCCCTCGATTGGAATGGTAGGGACGTCCTTGAGGACGTCAAAGACTTCACAGCATTGCTTGCCAAAGCTTTGATGATTCTGGGGATATCTGGACGCTTCCTTGTCTAAATCGGACTTCTGAATCATCCTTGTCCACCCGTGAAATATCTGATTTATCAACCGAAAATATCTTGTCAATATATATTGATATCTCTGGTTTATTAAGATATATTTATATTTACCTTGATCTGAATATTAAGGTGATTAACTTTAATATTAATTTTTTTTTTCTTTGTTAAATTTAAATTAATGTAAACATTTTTATTTAAATTAATGATAAAAAGAAATTAACAGCATAGAAACATATTTTTATGAGTTTAGAGTGAAAAAGTGTGGTGATGAGTTTCAAATTGTAATTTTTTTTTGGCTGCCACTATAATACTCGGACTATAACTAAGTTGCCACTATAATATCAAGAGCATAATGAATATAACATCAAGAGTATATTTATTAGTCAATAAACCAGACTTTATTTCTATTAATCAGTAAATCAGACAGACTTGATCGCCTAAATCAGACAGACTTGATCGAAGAGACAATATACTTAATATAATTTCAATTTGATACTGGTAGGAATTGTCAATATGATACTTGTGGGAATTGAGTGTAGGTCAGGAGGAGAGTCATGATTATTCCCAACTCTCTTTAAGATAAATTCAAATTGTTATGAAATGAAAAAAAAAATATTTGTGACACTGAAATTGTTATGAAATGAAAAAAATATATTTGTGACATTGAAAGGGTTTAAAATGAAATGAAATCTTAATTATTTTTAAATACCATGTGTATATTCTGATTAAATCTCAATATCAAAAGATTTATCATTATGTTGTGTTTTAATCTCAATATCAAAAGATTTGTCAGGTTTATTTTTGAATAAGGCTTCCAGAATTTTAGTTTGAATAGGGCTTTCAAAATTTTAATTTAATCATTAATAATTATTAGTTGGATGATACAGATTTATAGAGGTTTAACTTTCACAAAAATTTAATTCGTAAGATTCAACCTCCACAAAATATCCAAAGATTTTTTTTAATAATAGTTTGAATAGAGGGTTGAGATTTATCTCAAAGGTAATTATGCTTTTTTTACTTTTCAATTTAGTTAAACAAAATATCATGTTTACAAGTGTCTTTGAACTTTTGTAGAGTGTGTATTATGTATTTTCTGCTTACGTGTTTTTTAAAATATATATGTGCTTAATTCATATATTTATTTATTTTTATTAATGATAATAGTAATAATAATATATTTAATTTAGTGTGTTAATTTTGATTACGGTCGTGGGATATCATGGATTGATGGTTAAAAAACATTGATTTATAAAATTGCATTAATTATTATTAAAATTATAAATATATTTTAACTAAATTATAAAATATTAAATTTAATAAATATTCAACATTATTAGCATTTAATTATATAATTGCATTAATATATTAAATTAGTAAAATATTTTAACTTAGTTATAAAATAATTTAAATAAAATTAAATAAAGTTTGATGGATTATGTGATTAGGAGTTTAGATTAGAACAAATTTTCATGAGCTCCATAGTGAAATGGTCGTTGAGTAGTTCTTAAAACACCATAGATGGAAAAGTTCTGCCATCTCTGTGACAATATGAACATCGAGGATGAAAATCAGTTTCTTTTAGAGTGCCTTGCTTACAACCACATTAGATCTCAGTTTCAAAATATTTGTTGCAATATTGACCCCACATTAGATCTCAACCACATTAGATCTCAGTTTCAAAATCTTTGTTGCAATATTGACCCCACATTAGATCTCAGTGTCAAAATCTTTGTTGCAACAATGACCTTCTTAGCCTTTTAAGTTGTCACAATTACACTGAGTTTGGAAGGCTTCTCTCCAGTGTTTTGAGCATAGGAATAAAATCTTAAATCAAACTAAATAATTCGTTTCTTTAGGTTCCATAGACCAAAGTTTGGTTTCACTTGATGTTAACCACCATCATCATCATTATATATAATATATATTTTTGAGTTTAGTAAATAAATTATAGTGAACTTAGTTAAATAAATTATTATTGGACTGAAATTAAATTATTTTAAAATATTATTTTTTAAATATAATACAATTTCCATTCTTTAATATATATATATTATTTATATGAATGTTAAATTTAAAATACTGGATATATAAAAGTGGTTAAATATGATATTTTACAAAATATAATATTAAGGCTTTGAAAATTTTAAAGCCAATTTTAAGAAATTTCTTATTTTTTATTAAATATAATGGTTATGAATAACATACATTTATTTTAAATTTATTTATTAAATATATAAATACAATCATTTAATAAATAAATGATTATTAATTTTTAATAAATTTTAATTAAAATTTTTATAGTATTGCTGATTTTTATATTTTTAAATAGTAAAATATAAAATCTCCATTGTTTTTAATGTGGAGTTAAACATTATTATTATCATCTTTTTTAATTAAATTCAAAATATAATTTTTAAAAATTTAATAAATCAAATTATTTATCATTAATAATATATATTAATATAATAAATATAATATTACTATATAGCAAGTCTTTCCTTTATTGAGAGCCTAGCTATGATTAGGTTTCTGCTGTACAAGCACAAACTTAATAATATAGATGATCATAGACTTCCTAAACTAGCTTTAAATTCCAGCCAAAACCATCTAAAGCTCAATGGCTGTTGGCATAAAGACACAAGGGCCTGGTTAAACTATTGGGAGATTAACGGGAATGATGCATTGCAAAACATTAAAAACATCAAAAGATATTGTTACTTCTAAGATCAAAGAAAAAATGTGGTGTGAGAAAGATTTAGAGACTAAAAGAAAATTAAGTTATTATAAGAAAGTCATCAACCCCACCTTAGAAGATCAAAAATATCTCTCTATTTTAACTAGCTCAAAGAAGAAAATTAATATGGCAAAGATTAGAACAAATTTTCATGAGCTCCATAGTGAAACAGCCCGTTGTGCAGTTCCTAAAACACCATGGATGGAAAGGATTTGTCATATATGTGAGAATAGGAACATCGAGGATGAAAACCACTTCATCTTAGAGCGCCCTGGGTACAACCACATTAGATCTCAGTTTTACAATCTTTGTTACAACACTGACCTTCCTAGCCTTTTGCAATGTCAAAATTATAGTGAGTTCGAGAGGCTTCTTTCCAAGCATTTTAAGCATAGGAATAAAATCTTAAATCAAGATAAATAATTTGTTTCTTTAGGTCCGATAGACCAATATTTGGTCTCAGCGGAGGTGAACCATCATCATCATCATCATAACAAATAAATATTCTTATTAACGAACTATTATTTCTCAATGGATAAACCAAACCAATTTCCAATGAAAATTGAAAGCACTGGTAAAGTTCCAATTTCCAATGGAAATTGAAAGCACTCTGGTAACCTTTACACAACATTTCCACCTAGTCACCTCTTTTCATTTTTATGCAAAACAAATGTAGTTGTATTAAATGTTAAATGCTATTTAATATTCTTCCTTCTTTTTATAATTTAATGTTGGAAATATCTAAATATTTTATGATTTAGATTTTTTTATAATTATTATTAGAATTTGTTCACTTACTACTTGTTCACCAAATGTGGCAATGCAGTGCTAGGTGTTTCATTCTTTTACAAAACAAAATGTAGTTGTATTAAGTGTTAAATGCTATTTAATATTCTTCTTTTCTTTTTATAATTTAAATGTTGGAAATATCTAAATATTTTATGATTTGGATTTTTTATAATTGTTATTAGAATTGGTCCGCTTACTATGTGTTCACCAAATGTGGCAATGCAGTTCTAAGTGTTTCATTTTTATACAAAACAAAATGTAGTTGTATTAAGTGTTAAATGCTATTTAATATTATTCTTTTCTTTTCATAATTTAAATATTGGAAATATCTAAATGTTTTATGATTTGGATTTTTATAGTTATTATGAGAATTTGTTCGCTTACTAGTTCACTAAATGTGGCAATGCAGTTCTAGGTGTTTCATTCTTATACAAAACAAAATGTAGTTGTATTAAGTGTTAAATGCTATTTAATATTTTTCTTTTCTTTTTATAATTTAAATATTGGAAATGCCTAGATATTTAATGATTTGGATTTTTTTTTTTTAATTATTATTAGAATTTGTTAGCTTACTACTTGTTCACCAAATGTGGCACTGCAGTTCTACGTGTTTCATTCTTATACAAAACAAAATGTAGTTGTATTAAGTATTAAATGCTATTAATATTCTTTTTTTCTTTTTATAATTTAAATATTGGAAATATCTAAATATTTTATGAATTGGATTTTTTTATAATTATTATTAGAATTTGTTACCTTACTACTTGTTCACCAAATGTGGCACTGGAGTTCTAGGTGTTTCATTCTTATATAAGACAAAATGTACTTGTATTAAGTGTTAAATGCTATTTAATATTTTTCATTTTTGTTTATAATTTAAATATTAGAGATATCTAAATATTTTATGATTTTATGATTTAGAATTTTTATAATAATTATTAGAATTTGTTATAAAAAAATGACTGAAATTGTAATTTTTTATTATTGAAACTGTAGTTTTGATTTTGAATGTATAAATAAATTCAACATCTTTATATTTTTTAGATTACCCTATTTACAAAATCTATCCCAATAATTTTTTTTAATGGTTTTATTTGGGTGGGAAGAATCACATTAATTCCACCCAATAACTTTTATTAAACTCAATTGATATTATAAATCATATAGCTACATACATATCCATATAAAAAAAAAATTAACATGTTTTTTTTCAAATTCTTAATGTAATATGTATTTATAGATATAAAATTGAAAAAAGAGTTTATTGTAAGTAGAGAGAGAGTTTATATGACTACTAATTGAATTTAAACATGAAATTATATCACGATTATAAATATGAATTATTATTATTAATTATAAATATATAAATATAATGAAAAAAAAGTTTATTGTAAGTAGAGAGAGAGTTATAGGACTATTAATTGAATTAAACATGAATATATCATGATTGAAAAATTGAAATTATTATTAAAAATTATATAATACTATATATACATATAATATATATAATATATATATAATGAATTTTTTCCTAAAATATTGGTATAATTGTATTAAAAAAACATAATTCCATATAAATAATGAATAAAGTTGACTTATTATTATTCATATTTTTTATTATTTTTAAAGAGTAGCATTACCTTATTATTATTTTAATTTTAATGCTTCACTTTATTGTATACAAGTCTCAATATATTTTGGTAGGAGTGACAAAAAAACAAAGACTTGTAATAACATAATGGTTAATCAATGAGATACATCTATTTGTGACCCTTACAACCACTTTTACCACCGTGCAATCTCCCTCTTTATATATATATATATATATTTTGTCTATAATAACATATGAATTCAAATATACTATAATTTTTACATCAATGAAAGTAACAATGATATATGAATTCCAAATATTTTCTTTATGTTTTATGTGAGTAAGAAAGTAAAACATTACTAAAAGACATCTATCTAGTGACTCTTGAACCCACCAATCTCTGTGCGTTAGTTATATATATATATATATCTTTACGTCAATGAAAGTAATAATACTCTTATGTGGGTTTGGAGTATGTTCTAAAATTGTTTTGGTTTGGCTAAAACTTTGTCTTTCTTGCACTTAAGGAAACAGGTCAATGGCGCAAGACATAGAGACATCTGATAGGAGTGAAAGACTACCCCTTTCCAAACCTCATGAGTGGCATGATTTTTCTTGAATAACAGTGATAAGTCATCCTACATTCTCAAATAGATTACTATCCTCACCACTAAATTAACTTAAGTTATAACAAATTATCCTCACCACTGAATTAACATTAGTTATGACAAAGTTTTCCACAACCTGAAAAAACAAAATTGCTATGAATTTCTAACCTACCATAATCCTTACCTCAAAAAAAAAGAAAAGCCATCCTATAAAAGAGAAGCATGAATTTCTATGCCCAATGCTTAGTAATAAAAAATGGCAAGCAGATCATAGATACTGATGAAAAGTCATGAAATGTGAACACCTCATGAGCAGCGTCGTTATCATATCCATTTTTTAAACTTTGGCCACTGGAGGGGAACACTGTGGCAGACCATGAGCACAATGAAGGACAACCCTGATAATGTTCCCTTGGGTATTGGTCAGATTACAAATTGCTTCCCCACCCAATGAACTCATGTAAAACAATCTTCTGCTGAGTATTGTTTGGACTTTTGGAGCCCAACAGGTGGTGGTTCATCTTATCAGTTTTTCCTTATGATGGGCGATATCGAGGCTTCAGTCTACGGATGATCTGAGATAAGGTGATTGCTTGATGAGTGGGTGGCGGCCTTTTCAAGAAAGTTCCTTCTCTGTTCTGTCAATTCCCGAATCGATAATCAAGATCCTTGATCCTCAATGTCCTGCAGACTATACAGAACCACTCACCACCCCGTCCCCCTCTCTCATCACGCAATGGTACTTGCACCATACTGTAGCAGGGAAGTAAATATCTGCAGGTGAAGTGGCCTTCTGCCATGGGCTCCCTCAATGCAGCTCCAAGGAGATGATGATGTCAATCTCTGGGAACGAGGTTATCGCTGTCATGAATATATTTTTGATTCGTTTTCAGTGCCTTGGGGCAGCGTGGAAGTAAATTTGGATGAAGTTTTTTCACAAGGGTTGGAGTGAATGGGAAAGGGGAAAGGGTTTTTTAACCATGGGACACACTTTAATATTCATAGAGGTTATTGTCCTAATATTATATCATTTTGAAGTAGTGTCCAACATGTTCATCAAAGTCAGAAAAATTATGTTAAATCATCCCATGACCTATATATAGATTAGATAAATGCATCAAAGTCTATCCTCAAGGTCTTTTAAATTTATTTAAAATTTAAAGAGTCTTTAAATAAATTAGTTAGGGATAAGGTGAGTTGTATTTTTTTTTGTGACATCACTGATTCAAACCCTATGTCACTTAAACACAAGTCCAGCAAGGCACTCTTAACAAAATTTATATTTTCAGTATTTTAAACTTTTTCATTAAAATTATAATTTAAATAATATATATTATATTTCTATTATTTAAATTTTTTTCTTTAAACTCAATTAAATAATATTATAATAATATATATTTTTTTTAATTATATTTTTAAATATATAAAATAAATTTAAAATTAATAAATTATATCAAAATAAAAAAATTAAACTATCTTTATACTTATCAACATAAACAATACACAATAAACCACATATATATAAGACTTTGTTATAACTACTATAACAATACAAATAACCACATATATCGACTGTCGTATTACAAGTTTGGAGAGATTGTTGCATGTTCTAGTAGTAATTTTGGAAATGTTTAACCTAACATAGGGATATTTATAAGTTTACTCTAAATTATCATTAAGGTATTTAAATAATTTATTTTTTTAAATATTAAATATATAAAATTTATTGGAATAAAATATATATATATATATATATATATATTATATATATATAATTTTTTGTTTATCTAAATTGTTTATTTAATTTTTAAGGTTAGTTTGTAATGATAGAGATGACCTGGTATGATATTTATTAATATTGAAACTCTAAAATGTTCAGAGATTATTTGGAATAAAATTTTTATTTTTATGCTTGAAAAATATTAAGAGAAATATCATAGTTTTGTAGAATTTAATGATAAAAAAATATTGGTAGTGTAAAAATATTTTAAAATTTAGATCTAATCAAGTATAAGTTGGATAATAGAAAGTGTTTTTCATTTTCAACCCTCTTAGTAGGACAAAGGTGATAAACTTTGTGATTCCATAGTCTTTTGTGAATTGACAAAAGGTGGAGTTTCACTATGAAGCTCACCAACATTTGTACTTATTTTAACAATGTTTTGGGAATTAACAAATGTCTACTTTCACTATGATGCTCACTAGAATTTGTATTTGTTTTAGCAATGTTTATTTTCTTCTTTACACTAGTCAAGGAAGAGAAATGCTTTTGGTTTTTGAGATTTCGGTCGATCACCTCCTCATAATATCTAGTTTCTTTTTTCTCTCTAACTCTTTATCAAACTAGATTTTTTCCTTAAATTTTGATGTAATAATATATTTAATATTACATTTATTTTGCAAAAATGATCTCATTCTTTATCCCCAAATGATCTAGCCAAGACTGGGCATCCTTATGCCATCATCACTTGAGCCAAATGTGGTTTTGGCTAGAGTTAGAAGTGATTACAGGAAACCTATTTTCTTCTATGTTAGCATTTCTAAATTGCTTACTCATCTCATCCCATTTTTCTTCTTTCCCCTTTTATGTATTCCCCCTTAATTCTTCTATTTTATTCCTTGATTATATACCTTTCCCATTCTTCTAAATTAATCTCGTGTCCCTCTCTTTTATCATCTCTAAATTTAACCCCCCTATCCCTCTTATGTCTTTCCCCTTTTTTTCTCTATCATTTTTAATCCCTATCCCCTATCTATATTCTATCTTTTCCTCTGAATGTCCGTAAATGTTATATTCCCTCCCATTCTTACAAATATACTCATGTCCCCTCTTTTTTGTTCCCCCTTACGTATAAGCTTTGCTAATATTTTGAAAATTCTATATGACTCAAGAGTATTAGATTAGAAGATGGCAACCCTTGGCATTAGGATTTTTATGTCACAGAACACTTTGCCTCATATCAAGTTATGGTCCATTACAAGAATATATTTTCTCTCTTAGGTTAACTAATAAGTTATTATTATTTTCTGAAGCAATTCAAGCATAAAGGATTATTTCTTCTAGTTGGAGTGCAAGAATGTCTTCTCAGTACATGAATCTCTTATCAGTTCAAGAATTTGTAAAAGTTTTGTTGATCCTATCTTCTGCATGCATGGGTCTTTCTTATGCAAATTGAATGGTTTGAATATAACCACATGTGATCTAAGTCTTGTAATAAGTAATAAATATGGTGTTTTTATCTCTCAAAATGGAAAAAAAGGTAAAGACTTCCTACCTTCATCTTTGGTAACTATGAATATCTTTAATAAAGACTTTTGGTGATACATAAATGGATGGCATGATAACTATATTATTATAACCTATAACAACTTTGTATTTTAAGCTAAGAAATCACTCTATTGTGTGTATTTCATTCATTAGGACTGGGATGTGATGATAATGGCTGCTCCTTATCCATCTTCCATCATCACTATAAAAAATCTCATGTATTGTCCCAAAAGTCAAGGCACTAATATTTTGATTCGGTTGTAGTCCTTATTCTCTGCTGATCTGAAAATCACTCGTGAGTGATCTCAGTTAAATAATTAATGAATGAAGGTATTACAGACTCCTGTGCTGGTGTGTGTCTATGTCATCTTAAGCAACAGATCGATTAGATTGCAAAATACACAGACACTAAAAAATGGAAAACAGTAAGAAAAACACAGTAAGCAAATACAAGAACACAACAAATTAATAAGGAGTTCACCCAATCCTCCTGGGATACGTCTCCGGTCCAACTTTCAGTGGTGGCCTTTTTTTATTGTGTCTTTAAAGCAGAGTTTTTACAGTGAGGAGCTCAATTTGTGTCTCCTGAAATAGATAATGCTTAGTAGGGTGGTTCTTGGATTCCCCAAGACACTAGAGTGCACAGACTCTTCCTTACCAAGTCTCGACCTCACTGGTCTTAATGGGATGAGTCCAATTTGGTACTCAGTTCCCCGACAGATATCCTCTCAGGGATTGCTTGAATCTCTCAAGCCTGATTCTGTTTGCTTGATGCTGCCTTAGCTCTGCAGGTCAACTCGGCTCTCTGTTTTCTGCTTCTTGCTTCACTTTCTCTTTCTTCCTTTCTCATTGTCTTTGCTTCACTCTTTCTTCTTCTCTCTCTCTCTGTCTGTTCTCTATCTGTTCATGGCTTAAATCCAATCTGTCTCATGACTGTTCGCTTCCTCTTCTGCCCCTTCGGATCGCTTGTTGCTATTCGCTTGGAATTCCCTACCTCTGCGTCATCGCCACTGTATAATGTCTCATAGGGAAGTGGGCACTTGTCCTCTCACGAACCGCGCCAACTCTTCCTCAAACGGTTCGGTATTTCGGTTACGCTATGTAATGATTCATCTGCCAACTCAGCGGTCAAATCGGACTTCAGACTTTTATATGCCGCAGCTTATTTCTCCCTCCAGATCCGGTCATTCATCGGGTGCAATCTCCGCCGTTAGATCTGGAGCCCCTATATCGTACGGTGTTCACTCTTATCACGCGGTTGACTTGCTTGAACGTTAGCCCACGATGAGAGGCGGTTTTCTCTCTCATCCGCGGGACATGTGTCGTGCAATGTGTGGAATCGCTCGTTCTCTTGCCAAATCCGCTTATCGCCCAAAATGCCTTCGATATTCTGTCGGTTTTGGAGCATAGGACCTGCCTTTCGCTTTAGCGCTTTTCCTACGGTTTCCTGGCTTCCCATGCGACCGAGCGCTCGGGGTTTTGCCCAACGATCACACATTAGAAACAACCTCCATTTTCCGATCTGGACTTCCCAACTGCTAACTTGCGTCCTGTGCAGTCTCCATGGGCCTCGATCAAGGCGCTTTGACCGAGATCCTCATCGTTCCTTGCTGGCTACAAACAGTCACTGTCTAGAGGTCTTCCTGATAGTTCTTTATTCACAAGTTTTTGAAGTCTGTCCTGATTTGATATAGTCATAGAACTTTGATAATTTTCATGGATCCAATTCGAATCATGGCTTCCCACTGAAAAAGCTTTTGGACCACCAAAAGTTGGTTTTCAAGCATCGACTAAGTGAGGGTACAATTGTCTCACTTTTCCAATCTCTATCCACTTTGCACTGCTCAGCTTTGAACCCTTGAGCCCAACTCTGAGGTACTCAACATCTCCCCTGCGCGTCGTCCTCACGTTCCTGTCCAGAACTGTTTCTTCCTGAAACTCATTAAGATATTCAGGTAGCAAGTCATCAATAGAAGGCAATTGACTCTGCTCTTTGGGATCCTCAATTAGTGAAGGTTTAAACAATCTCAAACAATCTGCATTTACGACTGAGTATATGTGCATGTAAGCTGGTAGATCAAGGTGAAAAGCATTCTCACCAATCTTCTCAAGTATCTTGAAAGGTCCATACCTGATAGGCTTTAGCTTTTTATCTTCACTTTGCATCCTGTCCTTGCTGATATACAACCAGACTTGGTCACCAACTTGGAAACTATGCTCCATCCGATGCTTGTCATGCCTTGCCTTGTATTTGGCTTGGCTCTTTTCCAGCTGTTCCTGTACTGCATGGTGCATCTATTGGATTTGTTCAATGAACTTAGTTACCCTGTCCCTCAATTGTGGTTTTTTTACCAAAGACCAAATCCAAAGGAGACCATGGTGTGAAACCAAAACAGGTCTCAAAAGGATATCTCTGAGTAGAAGAATGTTTTGCTCTGTTGTAAGCATGCTGCACATAACATAAATGTTCATCCCAAAGCTTAGGATGCTTGTTGCAATATCCCCTGAGTAACTGGATCATTGTCCTGTTGACTACTTCTGTTTGGCCATCAGTTTGTGGATGAAAAGTTGTGCTTTTCTTCAGTTTGGTGTCCATCAGGTCCCACAGATGACCAAAACTTCCCCATGAATCGGATGTCTCGATCAGATACAATGGAAGTGGGTAATCCAAAATGAACCCATACATGTTGAAAGAATAGTTTTGCAGTTTGTTCAACTGTAATATGTTTATTACAAGGTATCAAAATACACATTTTGCGAACCTATCCACAACAACATATAGATAATCATTGACCTTTCCTAGATTTAGGCAGTCCTCCAACAAAATCCATGGAAACACTTTCCCAAGGGTGAGAAGGAACTGGTAATGGAGTGTACAAGCCTAGTTTTCTATTGTTGGGTTTGCTTTTTGCACACATAGTACACCCTCTTACATATCTAGAAACTGTCTCGTTCATTTTTGGCCAATAACAAAATCTTTGCAGTTGTGCAACTATTTTACTTACCCCAAAGTGATCTGATATTAGAGAAGTGTGTGCTTCTCGAATTATCTTTACTCTTTCAGTTTGTAGAATTCATAACTTCCCACAATAGTATAAGAGTCAATACTTTACATGACAATCCAATTCTTCTACTCATTTTCCTTGACTTAAAGTTGCATATACATATTTAAAGTATATATCTTGAGCATATTGTTCAATGTAACTCTCATGTAACACAGCATTATGCTTAAGTATAGTAGATGCATTTATAACGGGTCTAGATAACATATCTGCAACTTTATTGTGTATGCCCTTTTTATATGTGATGACTAAATGAAACTGTTGTAGAAAACCCAACCATCTATAGTGTCTTGATTGCTGCAACTTAGTTTGGGAGTGTAGATATTGAAGTGGTTGATGATTAGTATGTATTACTGTCTCTTTGCCCATTAAGTAATGTTTCAATTTTTTCACACTCTGTACTAATGCATACAATTCTTTATCATATGTAGGATAGTTAACTACTGCAGAATTAAATGTCTCAGAATGATAACATATGGGTTTACTGTGCTATGTCAACACTTCTCCCATGGCATAGCCACTGGCATCCGTTTGGATCTCAAATGGTCTTTGAAGATCAGGCAATGCTAGTACAGGTGTTGTACTAATCTTTTCTTTCAAGGTGTCGAAGGCTTTCTGTTGTTTGCCTTCCCACTGAAACACCTTGTTCAATCTTGTTAAAGTATGTAAGGGAGCTGCAACTAAAGAAAAGTTAGAAATGAACTTTCTCCAATATTGTGCTACTTCTAAGAAGCTTCTAACTTCTGTAGCAGATTTGGGTTTAGGCCAGTTTACAATGACTGCCACCTTAGAGGGATCTATCTTCAATTCACCACCCCCTACTATATGACCCAAATGATTCAAAGATGTTTTTCCAAATTCACATTTTGAGAGTTTAACATAAAGTTTTTCTCTTTTCAAAACATCTAGTGTCTGCTTAACATGCTTTAAGTGTTCTTCCCACGTTTTGCTAAATACAGAATGTCATCGAGATACACATTAACAAAATCATCAAGAAAAGGTTTGAGTACATCCTTCATTAATCTCATGAAAGTAGAAGGAGCATTAGTTAAGCCAAAAGGCATAACCAACCACTCATACAATCCCTGCTTTGTTTTGAAAGCAGTCTCCCATGCATCTTGTTCTACAACTCTGACCTGATGGTATCCACTATGCAAGTCTAACTTGGAAAAATAAACAACTTCTTTCAATTGATCTAACAGATCATCTATGCGAGGAAGGGGATAACGATTTTTTATTGTTATCTTATTCAGTTCTCGATAATCAATGCACATTCTCCATGAGCCATATTTCTTTCTCACCAAAACGATTAGTGACCCGCATGGTGACGTGCTAGTTCTGATGAATCCCTTCTCGAGCAACTCCTGCACCTGCTTCTTGATTTTTGCGTTCTCTAAAGAGGACAACTTGTACATTCCAATGTTAGGCAATGGAACATCTTGCTGCAAAATAATATCATGCACTATTTCCTTTTTGGGTGGTAGACCTTTAAGTTCTTGAAACAAGATATCATATTCTGAAACAACTTTTTCTAAATTAGCTTGTTGTTTAGCATTACAGCCCTCAAATACATTGGTTTTATCAGGTTTCTTTTCCTTTACAACCATCGGTAAAAATTATTTGCATGAATTTATCATTCGTTTCATCTACCTTGAGTTTATGAGAGTATAATTATTCTTGAACTTATGAGCTCTTACAAAGTATTTGATTCCATCTTTAACAAGTAGATACTTGTTCTCAGCTTTATAGAAGATAGATTTTCTGTCATACAAGGACTTCCTAAAAATACCACATATATCCAAAGGAATTATGTCTAACTCAACCTCATCCACAAATGTTGACCCAAAAGAAAACTTGAGTTTGCATTTTCTAGTCACTTGTAGTTGTGTTTTATCATTTAACCATCCTAATGGGTATGGTTTTTTATGAGGTGTAGTCACTAATCCTAACTTCTTTACAATTGCTTCAGAAATTAAATTTACTTGTGAGCCACTATCAAACAAAGTATCAATCTTTTGATGTTTGGAAATAACTCGAATATGGAAAAGCTCATGTCTTTTTCTCTCATTTTCTTCATCAATAGTAGATTGTGTAGAATTACTAGTAGATGCTTCGGAATTCTTACCTCTTATACCTATGGCTGCAATAGTTGTTTCATCTCCTGAGTCTAACCCCAAATCTTTCTGAATAGTTGCAGAAGTCTTCTTCTTCTTGCCCTCGAACTTCTTAGGTCTCAGGTTTGGATGCAGAATCCAAAAATGCTCATCATCATGCCCATCCTTCTTACAGTGAGTGCATGAAGACTTGCTCTTTTGTGCAGTGTTAGCCTTCCTTGCTTTCCATTTCTACTTTCTTTTCTCCTTATTCTTGCTTGCAGTGGGTTGGGATGATCCCCCAACTTCTGGACTTCCATTCTTTCCTCTAGCTTCTAGATGAGTAGGTTGTACAGATACCTCATCTATGCTAGTGGGATTAAACATGAGGATATTGTGCCTCATGTAGCTGTGTAGACCACCAATGTACTTCAACAGAGTCTCAGGTGAGTCTAATGAGATTCCTAGAATCAATGCTCTCTTTCTAAATTCTTGGGTGTATCCTTGTACACTTTGACCTTTCAACCGTCGAAGAGTTTGCCAGCTCATCATGGCTTGCTGCATGTAGGCCAATGGATAGAACTGCTTTTTGATTGCAGAAACAAATTCACTCCAGACAGAGATAGTCTTACCATGTCTTTTCATGCCAGCTTGGGTCCTGCCTTCCCACCAAACCAAGGCAGTGCCTCCAAGGCGTAGGCTTGCAAGCTGAATCTTGCTCTTGTTTGAATCAATACTCTGCACTCTGCAATAAACATCAATTTGTCTAATCCAATTGTCCAACTTTTCTGCATTCAACTCTCCATCATATATATAGGTAAATCAAATTTGACATCTAGTTTAATCAAAGATTCCTTCTTTTTATGTTCAGGGCTATTAGGAGTTGTGAGAAAGCTTTCTTCTTTCCCTTTTCCTTTTGAGTGGTCATGGAAGTGAGATTCATCTTCTTCTTTGTCTTGTTTGGAGCTTGATGAATCTTCATCCTTGTGTTTTCTAAAGTCCCTATACATTTCCTCTACCATGGAATTTATGGCTAGGAAACTATCTATGAATCGAGGGTCTGGCTCCATAGAACCTTCTTCTGACATTGTCTTCTGAGGATAGACTCTCCTAATTTCAGGATTAGTTTCGACCAACTCTCCTTCTCCTAATTTGAGCTTTGGTCTAGTTAGCATTCAACAGCTAAATCCAACACAAGCTTGTCTAACCTTAACAGCCTTTTGCTCTGATACCACTTGATCTGAAAATCACTCTTAAGTGATCTCAATTAAATAATTAATGAATGAAGGTATTACAAACTCATGTGCTGGTGTGTGTCTATGTTATCTTAGGCAACAGATCAATTAGATTGCAAAATACACAAACACTGGAAAATGGAAAACAGTAAGAAAAACACAGTAAGCAAATATAAGAACACAACAAATTAATAAGGAGTTCACCCAATACTCCTGGGCTACATCGGTCCAGCTTTTAGTGGTGGCCTTCTTTTATTGTGTCTTTAAAGTAGAGTTTTTATAGTGAGGAGCTCAATTTGAGTCTCTTGACACAGATAATGCTTAATAGGGTGGTTCTTGGATTCTCCAAGCCACTAGAGTGCACAGACTCTTCCTTACCAAGTCTCGACCTCAATGGTCTTAATGGGATGAGTCGATAGATATCCTCTCAGGGATTGCTTGAATCTCTCAAGCCTGATTCTGTCTGCTCGATGCTGCCTTAGCTCTACAGGTCAGCTCAGCTCTCTATTTTCTGCTTCTTGCTTCACTGTGTCTTTCTTCCTTTCTCACTGTCTTCACTTCACTCTCTCTTCTTCTCTCTCTCACTGTCTGTTCTCTGTCTGTTCATGGCTTAAAGCCAATCTGTCTCATGACTGTTCACTTCCTTGCCAATCTGTCTCATGACTGTTTTCCTGCTGTTGTTTGCTTGGAATTCCCTGCCTCTGTGTCATCGCCACTGTGTAACATCTCACAGGGAAGTGGCCACTTGTCCTCTCACGAACTGCGCCAAATCTTCCTCAAATGGTTTGGTATTTCGGTTACACTATGTAATGATTCATCTGCCAACTTAGCATTCAAATTGGACTTCAGAGTTTTATATGCCGCAACTTATTTCTCCCTCCAGATCCGGTCATTCATCAGGCGCAATCTCCGCCGTTAGATCTGGAGCCGCCAGATCCTACGGTGTTCACTCTTATCATGCAATTGACTTGCTCGAACGTTCACCCACAATGAGAGGCATCTTTCTCTTTCATCTGCCGGACATGCGCAGTGCAATGTGTGGAATCGCTCGTTCTCCTGCCAAATCCGCTCACCACCCAAAATGCCTCCGATATTCCACCGGTTTTGGAGCACGAAACTCACCTTTCACTTTAGTGCTTTTCCTACGATTTCCTGGCTTCCCATGCGACCAAGCGCTTGGGGCTTTTCCTTCTCGAGGGGTTTTTCCCAGTGATGCACGATTAGCGCTAATCATGCATCAGAAACGGCCTCCGTTTTCCAATCTGGACTTTCTAACTGTTAGTTTGCGTCCCGCGCGGTCTCCATGGGCCTCGATCAGTGCGCTTTGACCGAGGTCCTCGTCATTCCTTGTTGGCTACAAACTACCACTGTCCAGAGGTCTTCCTGATAGCTCTTTGTTCACAAGTTTTTGAAGTCTGTCCTGATTTGATATAGTCATAGAACTTTGATAATTTTCATGGATCCAATTCGGATCATCTGCCAAAATAGTTGTTGCATGTCCTATAATCATTGCTCCCTTATTATTTTTGAAACTCCCACCTGATATCATTATCCATAATTTTTTCTTGTAATCCTTCCTTGGACTTGTATCCATTGTCGTTATTATAGAAATTCCTTGTAGATTCAAACTGCTTATGTAATTTGCTAAAACAAAAGACTTGAATCTACTCTACTCATCAGTAGAAACAATTAAACAATTGAGAAATCACAACATAAACATAAGACAACATTCAATCACATATGCTCAGAGATTTATCTAAGGGGAAAGAAATTATTCAAAACCCCTTCCTATTTGTAATGCATTAGTCAGAAAATAAAGAAGAAATACAATGCTTGCTCAAGCCTGAGCAACCTCTACACTAGTATAATCTATCTCACTGCTTCCTAAACAAGCTCTAATCAATACTTAACCAAATCTAAGCCTACCCAAGTCCCTATTCCCTGGCATTGCTCCTCAAGGTATTAACCCCCTATTAATTAGGGAATTCCCCATTAGAATTGCATAATACCTGTAGGCCCCTTGTCTGATTGCATGCACCACCTGTACAACTTAGATAATTATACAATTGATAATACACTGCCCTTGAACTCAAATCTCAACCGGGTAACTCAAATTCTCTGCATGCATGAGTTAATTAAGGTTGATTGATTAGTTAAATCGTTGAACACTAAAGTTGCACCCCACTACTATACCTCCTACTAGTTCCTCCAATAGTTGGAACTAGTTTCACTAAAACTTAATTAAATTTTTACAACTGAAAATAACTCAACCTAGGCTCCTAAAACTTAGGAATCACTGTACACAACTCAAGTTAAGCCCTCAACTCGAATTAAATAAGATAACTGAGTGATAACAACTTAGTTAACTGATTCGAGTGATCTTGTGATGTGGAATTTCAATTTTCTCTTAATTTAATTCAAGGGAAAATTAAATTAGGAATTTATTGCTACATTCTCAACACTTCCTCTCAGCAAGAAAAAGATTATCTACTACCCCGATCCTGCCTCTATGGAACTTGAATTCGCATCTCGACAATGTCTTTGTCAAAGTATTTTCATCATGTTCCTCTGTAGGATTGTACTCCAATAACATGATTATCCTCTGCACACAATCTCGTAGATGGTGATACCATATGTTGATATGCTTGGGCCGATCATGAAAAAATGGATTCTCAGAGTGTTTGTTACAACTCTAGTTTTCATATTAAATCAATGTAGGATCCATTATCTGACCAAATAACCCAACAAGGATCTTTCTCATCCAGATAGCGTCAAATGCTTCTTGGATAGCATCCATGTACTCTGTCTCTACTGGGATCAATGCAACAAATTGTTTCTTTTTGTTGTACCAAGAAACCGCTATTGACCCAACACTGAAAATTCCTCTCGATATGCTCTTCATGTCTGATGGACTACCTACCCAATCTGCATCTGTGAAGCCTTACAAATTCACTCCCTCTCTTCGCCTGTACCAAAAACCAAACTGATTGGTGCCTCTAAGGTATCTCAAAACATGCTTTGCTGCCTTCCAATATAGTTTGGTTGGATTAACCATAACTTGACTAAGTTGGTTAATTGCATAACGCATGTCTGGTCGTGTCTTCACCAAATACATAAGTGAACCCACAAGCTTCCTGTAGATGGTAACCTCCACTACTTCACCTGAAGTAACAACTTCCTTCCTCCAATTCCCTGCTAGAGGAGTCTCCATAGGTTTGTTTCTCTCCAAGTGGAACTTCTTCAGTATCTCATTGGCATACTTTCCCTGAGAGACAAATAGTTCCCCATCTCCTTACCATACTTCCATACCAAGGAAATAATGCATGAGCCCTAGGTCCTTCATCTCAAATTCTCTTGCAAGATCCTTTTTGCAAGAATTGATCAACTTCTCATCATCGGTTACAATTAAATCATCAACATACAATACTATAATCTATAATTTACCTTCAACAACAATATGTTAAAGGTTTGCATCTACTTCACTTTTGGTGGATCCAAATCTGTTGAGATAACTGTCGATCCTGGTGTACTAAGCACAAAGTGCTTGTTTCAATTCATATAATGCTCGCTTGAGTATGCACACATGTGACTCTTTGTCAAAAGTCTCAAATCCTTCTGGCTTCTCAATGCACAAATCCTCCTCAATCACTCCATTGAGGAATGTTTTCTTCACATCCATCTGATGTATCTTCCATCCCATCTGCATTGCAAGAGCTAGAATTGATCTTATTTAAGAGTGCCTTGTAACTATAGAAAAGGTCTCCTCATAGTTAATTCCCTCCACCTCAGAGAACCCCTTGGCCACAAATCTGGCCTTGTGTTTCTTAATGCTTCCATTTGTTGCTTGCTTCACCTTGTAGATCCTCTTGGAACCTATCACTGACTTGTCCTCTGGTCTTGGGACCACTTCCCAAACACTATTTCTGATAATGAAGTCATACTCCTCTACCACGACATCAATCCATACTGGTTGTTGCACTACTTCCTTGAATGAGGATGGCTCAGGCTCTACAAGCAAACTCATCATAGCCATGTAGCCAGTGTACCGATCTGGTGACTTCCTCTACCTGCGCTGTGATGTGGGTGCTCCCACATTATCTCTAGCATCAAGCAATAACATGTAAGCTTCTCTGATGCACTTCCTTCCATCTCTGGATGTCTTTGTTAGAGTGGAAGTCTCCACTCTCTCTACCTCTGCTTGTGGTTGCTCCACAACTTCTCGAGATTCTTTGGAGCCAAAAGCTCCCGCTCTGAATGCAACTAAAGCTCCCTCTTAAGGGAACACCTCATTGCCTTCTCCTCATCAAACTTCACATCTCTTCTGACAACTATCATCCTGAGAGATGGAAAGTATACATGATAGTTGTGAGGAGTATAATTGTACCCCAAAAATATGCCCAAATCCCCTGTAGGCTTTAGATTTTTCCTTGCATCCTTGGAAAGATGACAATAAAATAATAATCCAAAGATCCTGAAGCGTGACACATTTGGTTTTTTCCTTAAAAAAGCTTCCTCTGGTATGCTCATGCCAAGAAGCCTATGAGGACTCCTATTCTGTAAATAAACAATTGTGTTCCATGCTTCAGCCCACAACTGCAAAGGTAGGCTATGATCATGCAACTCCCACAATACTTATGTTCTTCCTCTTAACCACTCCATTCTGTTGTGAGTTATGAGGTGTTTTCGACTCCCGTCGAATGCCTTCTTTTGCATAGAAGTTCTTAAATTCATTCAACGCATATTCTCCATCGTTGTCCCTCTTGAGAGGCTTCACTTTCTTGCTAGTCTCTTTCTTAACAAGTGCTTCAAATTCAAAAAATTTGGAGAATGTCTGATCTTTCTTCTGCATTGAATAATATACAACACCTTTGTGAGAAATCATCTACAAATATCACATAATACATGTGCTTGGTAGTGGAGGTTGTTGATAAAGGTCCACACACATCCAAGTGAACTCTTTCGAGGATTGCTTGCGCTTTATTATCCTGCTCATTGAAGTTACCTTTCATGTACTTCCCCAATGTACACCCTTTGCATGTATCTCTCTGCTCCGGTGCATCCTTGGGAAATCATGTAGAAACCTGTTGCATGAGCTTCAAGGCTCCATGGCGCAAATGGCCTAATCTTCTATGACGTAATTCACCGATGTCTTGGCTCTACACCTTCTCTACTTTTGTGCTCAATGTTGCACAATATTCTACATTCAATTTGTAGAGGTTCTTCACCTGAACCCTGATTCACTTCTCCTGTCCTATGGCGATGTGTCTATGGAAAGCCTTTCCTTTTCTAAATATCACATTAGCCATGATCTTCCAACATAGAAACTGAAATGAGATTCTTCTTCAGACCCAAAACATACATCACATATTTTAATTTGAGAGGGGAGTCATACTCCTTCTGAAAAGTAACTGTACCAATATTGATAGCACTATAACTTCCATCATCTCCCATTTCATGTGCATCTGGGGGTCCTTCTCTTCCAAGTCATTGAAGAATTATCGGTTTCCCGTCAAATGGAATGAGGCTCCACTATCTAGATACCACACACTACCCATCACGGTGCTCACCATACCAGTGATGAGGGTGAAATCAAGTTCGAATTGTGAAGCAAGAGCTTCACCTACCGCTGCTCCTGAGGGATTCTTACCCACCTTCTTATGTGGACACTTCGTGGCATAGTGTTCTAGTTCATGACAATGAAAGCACTTGATCTTTGACAAGTCTTTCTTCTTACCACCGTGATTGGAATCCCCTTTGGATTTTGATTTCTTCCCTTTTCCTTTCTTTGCCTTGCCAGCCAAGGTACAATTATCCTCATCATCATACTTGGATGAAGTTCTATCTTTGGTGTTCCGCCTTATCTCTTCTTGCACCAAGTCGGACCATGATCACTCCCAATTTGGTAGCTTCTCCCTCCCATGTACCGAATCCTGGTAGTTTTGCTAGCTCTTGGAAAGGCTTAGAAGTGCTAGGCTTACTAGATCATCTTCAACAACTATAATATCAACACTCCCAAGTTCATCCCAACATTGGGTGAACTTGCTCAGGTACTGTGGTATTATTTCGCCCTTCTCCATCTTGATCTTCCTAAGCTTGTCCTTCAATGCCAGCTTCCTGTGGCCATTGCTATTCTGAAACAAGTCTATCAAGGCTTGCCACATTGCATATGGCGTATCCTTCCCATGGACATTCGAGATAATATGATCACGAATTCCTTCTAGTATTGTCCTCCTCGCTTTTTCCACATATTTCTTCCACTATGTCATATCTTGAGCATCAGTTATTGGAGGCTTAGGAATATCATTGTCTATGAATTCCTTCAACTCGTTATCTTCCAACACTGCCTCCATCATATCCTTCCAATCAATATAATTCGAGCTACCCTTAAGGGAATACTCGAGTCTTAATCCATAGAATGACATATTACTGGCTCTGAAGAATGATATTGCAAATTCGATTCACCTGCAAAGACAAAATCAAATTCTTCTCTTCTATTGTGATTCCTTCTCTAATACAATGTAGAAATTCCTTGTAGACTCAAACTGCTTATGTAATTTTCTAAAACAAAAGACTTGAATCTACTCTACTCATCAGTGGAAACAATTAAACAATCGAGAAATCAAAACATAAACATGAGACAAGATTCAATCACATATGCTCATAGATTTATCTAAGGGGAAAGAAACTGCTCAAAACCCCTTCTTATTTATATTGCATTGGTCATAAAATAGAGAAGAAATACAATTCTTTCAAAGCATAAGCAACATGTGCACTAGTATAATCTATCTCACTGCTTCCTAGACAAGCTCTGGTCAATACTTAACCAAATCCAAGTCTGGCCAAGTCTTTATTTCCTTGCATTGTTCCTCAAGGAATTAGCCCCTATTAATTAGGGAAATTTCGAATTAGAATTGCGCAATCCCTATAGGCCCCATCTATGACTACATGCACCACCTGTACAACTTGGATAATTATACATCTGATAATACATTTCCCTTGAACTCCAATCTCAACTGGGTAACTCAGATTCTCTACATGCATGAGTTAATTAAGGTTGATGGATCAATTAACTGGTTGAACACTGAAGCTGAACCCCATTGCTAGACCTCCTACTAGTTCCTCCAATAGTTGGAACTAGTTTAATTGACCTTAACTCAATTTAACTGAATTAAATTTTTGCAACTAAAATTAACACAACCTAGGCTCCTAAAATTTAGAAATCACTGTACACAACTCAAGTTAAGCCCTCAACTCGAATTACCTAAGCTAACTAAGTCATAACAACTCATTGAACTCATTCAAGTTATCTTGTGGTGTGGAATTTTTATTTTCTCCTAATTTAATTCAAGGGAAAATTAAATTAGAAATTTCTTGCTGCATTTTCAATAGTTATTGATTGGAAATTTGAAAACCGTGGGTGGCCTTGATTTTGTTAAGTGGAAATTGATATGTTGTTGCACTATGTTGGTTGTATGGACTATGCGTTTACAATAGAAGGGTCATTCCTGTGATCGTTAATCTTTGGCAAAAAAGAGTCGTGAGTTAAAGGATTTTAATCACAAGATTGTGGTTGAGGTGTGTGTTCAACTATGTTGGCAACATAAAGGAGCATCATGGCACCCATAAGGATGGAACCATAGTCAATTAAAGAGATGGAGGGCACCCTTGAGTATGATTCTAGTCTTCCAGTCTTATAAGAGGTAGGGTGGTTGCCTTTTCTCTACAAATTCAATGGATGTCTCACCATTACTAAAGCCTTGGCAGAGGGGTTTAGTGGTAGAATTGCTACTAGTGTCACATTGGTACTTGGAGTTTCTAAGTAATCGATTTTCCAGGCCACAAAGTTGCCTTGTGTTGGGGAACAATGGTTCAAGAAAGATGAAGTACAACAGGTGGCCTGACGACGATTTCTTGTGGAGTCAGACTACAAGGTTGATTGGAAAGAAAGGTTGTCCTAAGAATCATATACGATAAACATAAGAACCTCCCTTTTGTTCTCCAAAAATTCCTCACATGAAAATGGAATTATTCGGTAACATTTTTATACCATATACGAATTCTGTTACATTTTGAGTCTAGTCAACATATCAATTTTCCTTACTTTGTGTTGAAGATATTAACCAAGATATCTAAGGGAGTTCAAAAGAGTCCTCAGACTCAAGTGGGATATAAACTATGTCACTATGATTTGATCAGGATATTGGTTATTGAAGAGTTCAAGAAGAAAGGGTCTACAAGAAATGATTTCCTTGCAGCACTCCTATCTGAAAACCCGAGGCAAGTCATTAATATTCAATAACAGTCAAAGGAAGGGTTCATGGTAGAGGCTCAAAGTTCTAAATCTATTTCTAAGTCTGCTCAGAACAAGGAAGTTGATGCTAAAGGAGGACAAGAGAGTTCTGAGAAGAAAAAATAAGTGAAGGAGGATGTTCCATTTAAGTCAGTGGTGCCAGTAGCAACCCAGAGGTTAAAAAGAGGGATGCTAAAAGGTATGCATGCTTCTTGTTATGAAAAAGTGCCTTTAACAGGTGGAAACCCTATGATTTCTCTACATGACGATGAGCATGATATGAAGCAAGGGTTACATGCAGACGAGGATATTTGTGTCTCACAAAAAGCACAAAACCATGATGGTGAGAATCCTCCACCAAATGTTTGTGTGGAGGAGGAAGTCAAATGTACAACCAATGATAGAGCATCAGTCCTAGGCAAATTACTTGTCACTGAGAAAGAAAAAGTTTCTATTCTAGTAGATGTGGCAGCCACTTTGGACAATTCCGTTAATAATTTAGAATGTAAGACATCAGAGGAGCAAGAGGATTTAGTCCTACTTGAACTTCTAATGAAAAGAACCAAGAAAGAAAATAAGATTCGATCCTTGAAACAAGAAGTCATAGAGATGAAGATTTTGGATCATTACTTAAAGTATCAAAATGCAACACTGAAAACGAGGAATGAGGAACTAGTGAGAGAAGCAGCAGGATTGAAAGAGGAAGTTAGAAAATGGAGAATGCATGCAACCTTTATGAAAACTAAAGCTAGAAAATTTAAAAGGAAATTAAAAAGGCTTAGGGTACAGGCTCAAAATTTAAAATCCAAATCCAAAAATGATTGAGTGTGATCTCAAGTTTTTGTTTTTTTGCAAAGTTTGGTATTCCCAGTTGTGTGAAGGCACACAACGGAGTCAGGTTGGGGGGATTTCAAGCTTCAAAACTGCTCTAATTGTTTCCTTTAAAACCCCCTTACCACTCTTTGTTTTAAAAGCTTAGAGGCCTTTATTTAAACATTCCCATGCTTCTTTTGTTGTAATCTTGAGAGTATGAGTGTATAATTGCTTATTATTAAAAAATTGGTAGGTTAAGCTTTAAATGGCTAAAATGATTCCATGTACTGTATTTCTTAGGTATTTAAATTTTGTAAGTCATTAATCAATGTGAAGTGTTGTGTGGTACTCGACAGGAAGCATTTACATATTTTTGGGCATTCC
The DNA here is from genome assembly GCA_000404065.3 of Pinus taeda. Classification (NCBI taxonomy): domain Eukaryota; kingdom Viridiplantae; phylum Streptophyta; class Pinopsida; order Pinales; family Pinaceae; genus Pinus; species Pinus taeda. The sequence goes on from APFE030983851.1 coordinate 331,117, forward strand.
TGCACCAATTTTGGGGTTCTTGCACTGAATTTAAAGGCGTGACTGATGGTTAAAAGGGTCAGCTAAGGGTTAGCTGACAATTTAAACAATTGTTAGAGATCATATTGTACTATGATTGAATGACAAGTGCGCTTATCCTCTCCTAGTATGCAACAAGGAACTTGTAGAAGAATAACCACTTTCTAAAGAAATTAGTATGACGAGGAGCACATTTTTTTGATCAACTAGTAGTCTTACTTGGAGTCTATTGTTGGAAGACTGTTTTAACTTGTTTTTATTTTATTTGTACAGAGAATGGCTCGGTAATAGCCAAATTTATACTGTAAACATCTATATAATTTGAGCTATGATAGGAAATAGGTTAGTGATGCTCTAGTTCCAATGTACTGTTAGGTTGAAGGTTTTGTATCACCCAAGATCAGCTAGGACTGGACTACTGAGCTCACAATGTACTAAAGACTAAGTTTTATCAATAAAAGGGAAAATATCAGGTTCTCTTTTTATTATTGTTATATTTTGTTAATGATTTATTTTGCCCTATAATCTAATCTCTTTTTAAAACAGGGTGCGAGCAGGTTGGTTTGGGCCCAATCAATCTAGATCGTCATACCTCTGATAGATAGTATTGTGTGGTGTGGGATTTAAAGTGGAGTGAGAATTTATCATTTGAGCTTTTATGCTTGTGTGATTTGATAAAATTATTTTCTCTTTCTCTGTTCTTTCTTTCTTGAAAATGATATCTTGTATTATGAATTGAAAATGTTTATTGCTTAGATCTAGAAGGTTATTGTTGCATATATACGAGATCCACTCGTTTCACTTCTATTTGAGTCGAGTAATGTGAAGATCAATCCCTGGAATTGTCATTTATATTTACATGATTTGGTTACAGTAATACTTTAACTTAGAGTTATCTTTTTGGGCATTGGTAGCCTTAAATTTAAAAGATCTAAAGGTTACAGGGATTTGATACTAATATATGATAATACTTTTCCTTTTGAAACCCTTGTTCCATTGTTATATGAATTGGGTTGTACAATATATTACGTCTAGAGTGGTTTTTCTTCCTCATATGACTTGGCGACAATAATATTTCTATTTGGAGTTATCTTTCTGGGTATTGGCAACTTGAACTTGAAAAATTTGAATGATATACATACCTGATATCAATAGTTAATAAGACCCTTTATGAAACCTTCAAACCATCCTAGATTCAAATACTGAGGGCATCTTTCTCTTTTTCAAGGTTTTCTTTGTTTTAGGATATGAATGAAACCTAATTAAACTCATTAAAACCCTAACCATTTTGGTAATAATTGAAGTCCTGTATAATATCTACAACATATGCTTAAGTCACATGTGATCTACTTGGTCTGTAGCAGGTTTGACCTTGATTCTTCTATGTTTACCCAAGGCTTGTTCATTGTCACAACCTTGGTTTCTTGATTCGAGTTACAAAGTCATATTGCTGTGCACATTGGTATAACCTAGTTCTTGAAATTGTTGATTTGTAACAAGTTCTTTAAATACAATGAGTATTGACTGGTTAATATGTGTGGTTGATTACATTTTTTTTTATGTCTGATTTGCTTGATTAGTATATGCGTGGTGTTGTAACATGATTTATTTTTGATAAGTTAGTTTTTATTTATAAAAGAGTATATGAAAAAAAAGAATAAAAATGGAATATGAAAAAATAGGAAAAAAAAAGATGAAATAAAACCCCATCAAAAGAAAATAAAAATTTGTATAAGTGCAACTGTGTAAATGCCAGTTCATAGATATAAATTGTATTGTAATAAAGTAAGGTTTTTGTGTGCAGCTTGGTTAAATGCCACAGCCTTTTCTTTTGATTTGAATCATACAATTTAATCTTGATCAAATCTTTTAAATTTATGTTCTAGATTAGAGAATAAGTTCACCAAACTGTTTAATCTTGGTAGAACGTTATTAGATAGGTTAGCATAGAATAAATATGGCCTAATATGCTAAAACTTTGGCCAAAGATGTATTAGATTAGGATTTAATTACCTTTAATCGGTGATTAATTTTTATGTAAATAAACATTACAAAGCTTTTTAGTCAAAGTCAGAAAAGGACAATTTTCTTTTTGTCGCGAAGCATTAAAGGTCGAACATAATCAGACGGTGATCCGCCTCCCTGCCCAGATCAACGACATGGAAGCCATTTTGCACCCCTCACTATGTTATGCAATAACGACAGGGGGGGGGTCTGAAAAGCAGTTCCATTCCCACAGGCCCCTGACTACATTATGCAATAATGACCAGGGGTTTTCGAAAAGTAGTTTCATTCCTGCAGGCCCCTCGCTACGTGTCACCTCCTCCGTACTTTGCACCCCCCTCACTCATTGCCACTTACCACCACCCCCCCGAAATCCACCAACGGTAAATCTTTTCCCCGCAGCTTCCAATATTATGCCAATGGTAATATCCTTCCTGCGCCTTCTATTCCCAATCATTGCATGTTCTGTGTCCCTATCCATTGTCGCTCATCTTCTATCCGTTCCTCTCGTTACTGTTCTTTCCTGTACATTAATGTTAATCCTTCCATTCAGCAACGGGCTTCCCGTAATGGTTAACTTATCCCAGTTATAAAGAAGGCCCTCACCCCCGTTACGCCATTTCTTTTCCATACCTCCTCTTATATCCCGATTCAATTTTTCGTATGATCACTTTTTCCTGTTTTCATTCTACACCATTATCGAGCTTACTACCAAAACACATCACCTTGAGGTATTTATATCCTTATTTTCTGTTATCTTTTCATTGCAATTCCGTAATCATGGCTCCTAAGAGAAAAGATCAACCATCTGCCAATTCATCTTCATTACAAGAAAACCAAAACGCCTCTGATGCCTTAGACCTAGATCACATTCCATTGGCTAATCATTTCTTTAAAATCACAGATACAAAGTGCGAATTCGACATGTTCAAATTGCACAATTGGCTAAATCAAACCTATATTGACTCTGAAGACGAAATCAATCTATGGGAATCCCTTTTGCCCCTCTACATGTTTCCTGAAACCCATTCTTTTCCCGATCTAGTCATGTGGTGCCAAGCTAAGTATAACCCTTTGTAGAGAAATGTGGTAGCTTAGAATGGAGATATTTTGATAATCTATCACTCCAAAAATTATCAACAAGATGCTTTTGATCCCTGAAAATAATTCCCTTAACTTTTTCTCCACTGTTGTTTTATTGGAACTATATCATAAGCTTACTTTCCCTCAAAGAGTTCATATCTTTGAGATCTTTCTCCCAGAAGACGCTAAACTTCCTAAAGAGAATCCTCCCTATCCAACATCCATGTTCCATGAGAGAGCTAAACACATCAATTCCCTTGTTTCTTGCTTCTTAGGCTACCAAACAGATCAATTGGTAGATGAACCTATCCTAGGTTATTTATCCATTTTCTTTAAAGAAAAAAACCTGCCTTCATGTATAATTACAGTTAATTTTTGGCTGAGACTATGCATGAACAAATGATGAAAATCACTACTAAAGAAGTGTTTAAATATTCCTCTGTACTAGTACATATGATTATTTTTTAGTAGGGAGACAGGTTACCTATTATTCTACACAAGAAATATGATCAACAAGTGAATCAAGCAGTCACACAGTGGACCTCATTGATCATAAGGAACTCAACTGAGTTCAAATTTTCAGACTTCATTGATTGTTTCATTCACCCAGTGACACAACTTCTCAGTAGCTAGAGTGAGCCTAGGATCAGTCCAAAAATCAAAAGGATCCTACACCTCAGTAATCAAGCTAGAATAGGAGACTGGTATCTTTACCATAATTATACAAAGATTAGAGTATATGGCTGCGAATTGGCTCCTTATAAGTTGCCCAAATATGTTCCAATCAGAATTTTCTCTCTGGAATATATTAGGCAAATGATTAATATGGATGAAATTCATTTCATTTCAGGGAAGAGGAAATCTCAGTTTAAGATCAAGTCACAGGTAGGATCATTGATTTGTAATACAAGATAAGCAAGTATTGAAGTAGATGCAGTCCTCAAACTGATGGGTTTTGAACCCAGTTTCACCTGGTCTTATGACCCATTTAGTATTGTTTCCAATTTAAGGGTGGAACTCAAAACCACACCTTACAATCATACACCAATACCAAATATTGAGAAGTACAGGAATCAAGAACAATAGGAAGAGAATACACTTCAAGAAGCAACAAAACATATTTTACCTCCTTCTACTCTCTAGACTCCTACTTCCCAAACCAAGCAGGACAAGAGGCCCAAAGAAGAATCTTTATCGTCAACCATAGGTGAAAAGAAATTCATTCATTATCAGAAGAAATCAAGCATTGAATCCAAAGGCACTACTACTACTCATGGTCTGAAGGAGCCTATAATCATCAATTTGGATTATTCACAATTTTCTACAGGGACAGAAGAAGCTGCAATCACTACTCCATCTTCCTCTTCAGTGTCACAGAATTTATTGGAGATCACTCAGTTTCTAGGAGAAAGTGAGCATGAGGAGTCTAACATCTTCTCTAATTTCCTTGAGATTAAGCAGAAGAATGAATCTTAAAGGCAAATGTATATGCTCAGTTTTGAAAACAGACATCTAATTCACAACATAGGTTATTGACAACTTTTGACAGTGAGAAAGGCAATATGCAAATGGCATTTCTTCAAGCCCAAGTGCCTTTTCCAAAGGCTTCTTCAGATTATAAGAAGACTGTATTTTCTTTTGATGCAAACCAGATACATCCAATCAATCAGATGTGTATGCATAGGCAGTCTGGTGAGATGCTTTTCTCTACCATGACCAACACTGCTATGGCACTATCAAAACTCAAAACAACTCTTTCAAATGTATAGTCACAATTGAAGATAGAAAAGATATCCTCTTTGGAAAAGGATAACAGGGTCAAAAAATTAGAAGACTTAGTGATTAAAATTGGGTATGATCCCACTGATGTTAAAGCTGCAGAAGACATTATTAGAAAGAAGAATGCAAACATCTCTGCATTAAGGAAGCAACTCAAACTACCTTCTACAAAGGATCCTCAAACCAAGGAGAAAATAGAAAGTGAACAACACAAAGAAGAGATGCTCAAGATGACCATTGAGCAAAATGTATAGATAAAGACAATGGAAGAGCAAATTGAGAAATTGCTTAAAGAAAAAGAGCAATTTTCTCAACTAGCCATAGCTCCAATCACAAAAATACCTATTACAGTGTCAAGGACAATAGGGGAATTGACATCAACAATATAATAATATACATCAATAGCAGGGGATTTGAACAAAGTCTTATAGGAGTTGACTCACTAGAAACAAGAGAATGAAAGGCTTCACAAGAAATTTAAGAATCTGGAGACTCAGAAGATTAAAAATGACAGTCTTTATGTTGAAGAGATGCAGAAGACCCACAAATTGACCAGAAGATTAGAAGAGTTGGAAAGTGAGTCATTAATGGCGCAGATCTTGGCCCAAGCTAAGGAAAACATTTGGGCAGATATCAATCAGGCCATAATTGAAGTATGGCCCTCCACACATATCATTTTTTAGCAGGGGAACTTATAAGATTTCAGATAACTATTGAATAAGTTAAAGAACTTCTTAAAGACAAACCAAGTGAAGCCACTAACATGATCAAAGTTCTTAATTCAAATCCGGGGTCAAGTTGGAGCAAATTCAGATTTTGGACAGAACATAAACCATTCTTGAGATTAAGAAGGTTTTGCAGAATAAGAACCTCATGACTCAGTTGGAAACCAAGTGCCAAGCCTTGAAGACTGTTGTTCAAAGGTTTCATTTTAAATTTAACTTACTCAATTAGAGAGGATTGCAAGGATTAGTGGCACCAAATGACAGGTTGATTAGTTTGGAAGAATATTTTCAGAAGCTTTATACAATAGAAACTGATAAAGCTAATTTTGCAGGTGTAAAGGGTAATCTTACTGGGAAACAAATATTAGAGGCTTTAGATTTTGATTTGAAAATTAAGTATGAGAGTAAACACATTTTTGTAAATAAGAACAGTTTTGAAAAGTACATCGAGGTTGATGAAGTTTACATGAAATTGGTAAATCTTTCTATACCAAGTCAAGACAGGTGGGACCACTTATGTGAAAATATCGAGTAACTTTCATCATCAACTGACGAACAACTGGGCAACACTTTTTGGGGACTAGATCATTAACAAATTCATGAAAGATAGTGCGAGCACTTAGCAATTTTAAAATTCCTATAATTTTGTACTATTTTTTTATTTTTGTTTTAAAATATCTAGAAGAACTTTTATTTAGTATAAATAACTCCTCCTTCGAGTTATTAAGGGTTGAACCCTTGGATGAACTTTCAAAGCAAAATTGTAATCGAGTTGGAGATTTGTTGCAAGTTAATGAAAGGATTTTGAATTTTCCTCATATAGTTTGTCTCGTAACTTTTTCTTATGTTCTTATTTCATTATGACTTTCTTCATGTATTTAAGCCTTTATGCAAAAATCCGAGTAAGATCGTACTGAGTATCATTTAGTTTTAAATCCCCTGTGAAGTTATAAACAATAATTAGGGACTAGTTTATAAAACTATCTGTTATTATAAACTCCTCTATATCAATTAATTTTCACACCCATCTTAATTGTCACACCCATCTGCATTAGATTAAATATATTTTGTTGTACATGAAAACATTGTTTTCTTGTATTCTTTTGTTATAACCAATAAAATATTCTGTTTGAATATTTAGTAAGTTATATTTCATAAAGACTCTGCTATTCACCCACTTTAAACCAATTAATTATTTTAGACAAATAGACAACCCTTTCATCCAACTTAGCAACTGTTAAGGCTTAAGCACATGTTTTCAAATTATTCATAACATTGGTTATCCAAAAAATTTAAAAACAAAGAAAACATTTTGGATGTTTTGACATGATTAACTAACCTAGAATCATCTTAGTGGATAACACATGGAACAAGTATTCATGGTGTTTGAAGTGGATCAATATAGAAAGTTTGTTGGATATTGGTTTATTATTTCATCATTGGTCATTTAAAACTAGGTTTCATTTTGAGATTGGTATTATTTCTTTCTCTTTGTAATGCTTTCTTTTGGATTTGAAATACAATTTCTGATCTAAGGTTTGGGGTGTTCTTGAGTTTAAATAAGCAAAACAGAGTGTGACTTTCTTTTTATGTAAGCTCATATATTCGATTAATGCAACAATAACACCACACCTTACTTTTAAAAGCAAAGAGAGAGTGAAGAATTAGAGTAGTGCAGGAATAGCTTGAAGACTTGTGCGGATTTTTAAGCACTCTTTTGGTATTTCATGATTGAGGTCTGTGTTATTTATGAGTTTCTTGATTTTTTTCCAACTTGTAGACTTAGTTTGATTGATGATTTGATGAATAAAATAGCCAGAGCCTAAGTTGATCATTGTTGATTTCTGTTAATAAAGTTGTCAGAGTATTAGTGTAGGAACTAAGATAGGAGTTTCATATCTTGCTTTTCAGAACTTAGAGGAATGATCATGTTGGTTTAGAGGAAGAAGTGATATTTTGCAGGGCTTTTGGAGTCTCTTAGCTTTTCTAGTGTTGCATCTCGAAGCTTACGAGCTTCAGTTTGACAAATAAATGTTGAGTCATTTATACTTGATCTTAACACCCAACAAGAATTTAGGTGCAACAATTGCTCTTGCTTTCTGTTTATATAGTACCTTTTCTTAATAAGGGATTTGTAACTATTTTGCTTCTTGAGATTTAAAGATTCATTACAAGCATCCCTAATTGATTTTCTACCAATTTTACAATTATGATCATACTAAGGGTTGGTTGTTTTATTGTTATTTTGACATGATAACTTGATACAAAGTTTATTAATGGAAGTAGAGAGGGTTGTAGTAAAATTATGATAGAACTCTTCAATGTTGTCCTTATTAATTGAGAGGTTAAATCCATATTTAAATTCTTTAAGAAGAGATCGAAATTACTTTTGTTAAAAAGTAGGTACCTTTGATTCTCAACATTTTCTTACATGGAGCTTTTGTGCATGACAAAGTTTATAGTTAATGTTAAATACATATGATCATAGTTAGGCACATGGTCGTTTAAGAAAATTATAGAATAAAGTCTCGAGGGTTAGCTCAATTGGTCGAGTTCCCATCACTAAAGTACCTTGCTAATGGGTGTTACAAGGTCAATTCTCCTCAACGCCCTTGGGGTTAGGCTCTGCTAATAAGCTAGTGGGATGTGATCCCTTTTGGTGATCTTCCTAGATATTTTGTCGAAAAAAGAAAGAAAGAAAGAAAATTATAGAATAACCTATATATGATTATAAACTAGAAATATAAGTGTAGTATAGATGTGTGTGTGAGAGAATATATATAATATAATAAAATAATATTATTATATAATTGATAAATAAAAAAAAAATATTATTAAATAAAGGAATAATAATAGGAAATTAATAAAGTATTACTATATAGAATAATAAGATAAAGAGACAAAAAGAAAAGAAAAGAAGGGGATGGTCAAAAAAAGGGAAGAGGATTATGACCTAGTTAATAAATTTAATAAAAGAAGAGAGTGAAAGGGAAATATAAAGAGGAAAAACAAGAGAGTAGACTAAAGATTCAATATTAAAGATGAGTAAGGATCACCATTAAATGAAGAGAGAAAGGAGTGAGAGACAAAAAGGAAAAAAAAATACAAAGTCAAATTTGAAAAAAAAACAAAAAGGGAAAGGAATATGAAATGTTTAAGGAGAAAGCAAAAATGGAAGCAAGGGCGAGAACTTAGTTTTCGTTAATTTTCTAGTCATCATCTTGTTTTAGATTGTCCAAAGTGCTTTTCTATCTCATTGACTACTCTGAACTTCTTATGATGATAGTGCCCAATTTAGGCTAGGATTTCGAAGTTTTCTATGCAGATGTGGTATTTGGTTTTCTTAGCATGTTCAACTAGAGCTGAGAAGTGGAACCGGCAATGTTTACTATCTGCCACATGCTCTTGAAGCCTCCACTTAACTAATCAACCTATCTTAGCTTAAGTTTTATATCAAAATTACTCATCTTATAGAAACCTAAACTTTGAAAATAACACAATATTCATAAATATTAAATATTCAAAATAATTACCTTAATAATCAATTACTTATAATATAAATAAAAATAATAATGTAGTTAGAATTAATATAAATATTAATAGAAAAATATGATTTATAATATAAATTAACATAATTTTATATATAAAATTAAAAATTTATAATTACCAAAATAAAATAATAAAATAAAAAATAAAATAATTATTAAAATATAAATGTAAATATTATTAAATAAATTACCATTTTTTAAAAAACTTATATTTATACAAAAACAAATTAATAATAAAAAATATATAATGAATGTTGACAAACATTAATATTTGAGATTAAAATATAAAATTAAATTAAATTATGATTTAATAATTATATTAAAGTAACACATAAAAAATTCTAACCATATATACTAAATATGAAAAAATATATAAATTAATTTTATCTTAAAATATACAAATAACATATTAATATATATGTCTAATAAATTATATTTAAAGAAAACATATTAAAATTCCAAACCATATATATTCAATTAGAAAAAATATGTATTAATAATAAATCTGTGCTCAAATTCATAGTATTCAATATTTAAAGTTAAATAATTTGAGATATCTCCAACCTTATTGTTTTTGTGTAAAGCTCATGCACTTATAATTGATAATTGAAACAAAATTCCAAAAAATTAGAAGAGAGACTTTATTTAAAAAAGGTCTCTCCACCATCATAGTTTTCTAGAGAGATATGTTGTAAGAAGGATTTCAACCTGCATTGTTTTCCAAAAACAATGAAATTCCTTGAGGATAAAGGACATTACCTCTTGGTTGGTTGCAATAAAATCTCACATAGGTAACATGGGAGATGATGGGTGAATTGATGTGTGTTTATGTTTTATGATGATGCAATATGTTGTAGGTTAATGTTAATGAAATTAATTTCATGTGGTTTTTTTATATTTAATATTATTATTTTTTAGAATAGGAAAAATATTGGTGTTTTTTATTATAATAAATAGATATTAGTATATATTTTGAAGATTTTTTTTTTAATATTTAAAAAAATTATAACTAACTCCCAAATACCTAATTTCCAAAACTAGCATGTTATTAAAAAAACTAAAATCCAAAACTCAATCTAAAATCCCTAAATATATCACACAATAAGTCCATCCAAACAACTAAAAAAATATAATAAAGAGTACACCATTTTCAAAAAACATAAACCAATTTAACCACCTTGAAACAAAATTTATAATATATCAAAATTTCCCTCTGCCATCCTCTTGCCATCAACCAAAAAAAATCTGTAATATATTGAGCTCTTCTTGAGTCATCGAATATAAAACAATTTTATTTTTTTAAACTTAATTGTGTGATTGGTTTATAGGTTTGCCATATATTATTTTGCTTTCATATGTGATACCATTCTACTTAACAATTGTTCTAAGAATAGACTTTATACTTCCCACAATGACTTCTAATGGAATATCCTTTGGCATGTGAGCTTTTAATCATGTGCTTTATCATAATTAGAGTCTTAAATGACATCATGAAACAATAATAATTCCAAAAAAATACATAAACTTAAACCAAATTATTTATTAGAATTCCCAATATCAATACCTACTTACACCGTGACCCACACTCACGTCCCCTAAATTATATATTATTATTACAAACTAATATACAAATAAAAAAATAATATCATTACTTTAGACAAATACAAATTAATTAAAGACTCAAGCATATTTATGAAAAGTCTCATAAGCATTTTAATTTCTAGGTGTATTAAGATATTAAATATTTAATATGTAAATGAAAGTTATTAATATCAATCGATATTCTTATAAGCGTACAAATGTGTATTAATTTATATATTTTTATTATTTTTAATTTTAATATTTTTAATTTTTAAAGATTATAAATCGTCTTATATAAAAAGATGTGTATTTTTTAAACTTTAATATAATTTTTAATATTTTTTTAATTAATATTTAGATTAGTAATAAATAAAATATAAAGTGTAAATTAGTTTACGAGGTATAGAATAGATGGTGATGGGATGTATTGTTAAGGTACTTGTGATGGTGACGAGGTGTATTGTTAAAGTACTTTGTGATGTGAAGGTCACACTTCGTAGGTAAAAGTCTAACCATGTTAAGAGCTAGTGTAGTCCAAGCCAGGTATGAGCATTAGGTGATTTTGACAAATGTCGTTAAGTCATAATTTCTTAAATAAAAAACTAAATATGTAATCACATCAAAACTTTTTGAGAACTTAGATGCCATTAAGTCAAAATTTCTTAAATAAAAAACTAAATATATAATCACCTCAAAATTGGTATGACTGAAAAAATAATAAAAATAAAATAAAATTTAATATAAATATAATCCAATTATATTTATCATTATATAAATTAATTATCATTAATAATTTGTATTTATTAAATTTATAAATATTTATCTATGTTTTTCCCGTTTTTATATATACTTTTTATTATAAAAAATTTCATTATTATAATAAGGTAATGAGCGTTGACAATACAGCAACATTGGTTGATTTATTAAACAATAAATGAATTTTATACTCTGCCTAAGCAAATTTGGGTTCATCATTTACACATATCAATATAGGTTAGAGAGTCCAACAAAATGATGGTCCTCTACAATTGAGCTCAACGTTTTGCATGCACGAATATTGAATGGTAAGTACCATTAAATTAGATTAGATGTAATATTTCGACTATCTTTTGTACTCTGGTTATTCATTATTATGGTTTAATTATTTAAAGTTGTGATATTTAATGTTTTTTATATTTATTTATTTTAATATTTTTAAAATGAAATAAAAATCAGAAAATTAGAAAATATTTATTAGTATAGGTTTAAGGGAAAAAAGGAATATTGAAGTAAATTTAAATTATTGTGTTAAAGAGCAGGTGTTTTTTTTAGGATTTATGTACTAAGAAATAGGAGAGAGGCATAGTTTTTTAATAAAGCAAGGGGCGAGTCCTATTAGACGTTATATAGAGTTCATATAATCACAATTATTCACATTACATTACATTTATGTCATATGTACATGAAGAAGGAGAGAGGCATAGTTAGTGGTGGTAGAAAAAATAAAGTAGAGAGTAGAGTGCATTAATTACAATCCACTATTTTCTTATAATTCAAAACTAATAAATTAAATATGAGGGATAGCCTATATTGTTCCTTTTCAAGTAAAAACTTATATTGCTGGATTTAAGAGATCTGTGGTTTTCATATTTTGAAATAGTGACCGGAGAATCCACAGTATGAAACTTTTTATGCCAAAAAGTTTCATACTTATATTGCTCTTTTTACAGCATGTCCATTTACTAGCACTCAAAATATATTCAAAACATAATGAGTGGAATTTAGACTATAATAGAACTATAAAATTATAACGAAAGAGGTTTTTGGTTAGTTAGTTTGTTTGTTTTTTTTTTTTTAATCTCAAATTTAGATGGAATATTCTCCACAAAATTTCCTTTTTAGGGGCATTTATCCTACATGACAACTAAGTGTTGTGAAACATAGTTAAGTTTTTAGGGAGATTTATCCTACAATCACCTTCTCTTTTTCCAAAGCTAAGAGATGCTCTTAGTGGTCAAATGACCTTGATCTAGTGTCTCTTGCAACTCCTAGGTGAAATTTCTTGATATAATGTGTGTTTTAGATCTATAAGATTGAATAGTTTTTTATTTTTTATTCAAAAGACAAAATTACATTTTGTAGATGCTGAAGAGCATATGTAGATGTTCTGTTCCGGTTTTCACCAGAACCTAAAGATGTAAATAAATAAAAATGAGGTAGTTATTGTTTTCTCCCTTTCTTCTTCTCCACCTTTCGCCATCCTCCAGTGTTGGGGGTAGTGATTACAATGGATAGTTGATTTTCTGTTATAGTTGTGGGAGAGTCCTTGTCTGACTCTGATCCTTCTGATCCATGAGTTCTCTTGTTGCCAGGTGTTTCCTTTTTTGTTAACTGAGGTTCTTCTTGCTGCCTGGGATTGCTGGGGGCTTCCTCTTCTTTTTGTGTGATGTCCTGTACTATTTGTTTATCTTCTTCTGCATTGTGTTTTGCATTCTCTGCTGTGTCTACTTTCGTCACCAAAGGCTCTGTATGTTGCCATTCTTTCGGCTTCCTCCGTTGCTGCTTGTTCCTATTGGGGATGTTTCTTGCCTGTGGGAATGCACTAAGCAGGTGGCCTGTTTGTAGACATCCACGGCATCAGAATGCTATGTTCTCATAATCCAGGGGTTGTGTCCACTGTGTATTGTTGAAATTAAGTATTATACTTTCTGGTAGTCCTTGGCTGAGGTCTACTTCGATGCAAATTCTGCAAGAGTAAATATTCCCTTTATAAGTCTCTCTCCATTAGTCTTTATGAATTTCCCCAAGGTATTTCTAATTGTGATTAAAACCTTGTGGTGCCAGAAACGTAAAGGGAGGTTATGCAACCTGACCCAAACTGGCACGTTTGATACCACCATTGTGTTGGCATTGAATTCTGGAAACCATGGGGTGATGAAGAGTCCAGCACTGCCCCAGAACCATGGCCCCTGGTTGAGGATAATGTCCTTTTCTTCTTCTATATTGAATCTTACTATTAAAAACCCCTTGGGGCATAAGTAGATTTTGCAGTCTGGTGTCCAGATAGTATGTATCCATTGATGCAGTACGTCAGATCTGGCCCAAAAACCATTAAATCTGCAAATAATTGCATGGGAATGTAGATTTGAGTATATAGTATTTACTTCTCGTATAGCTACGGTGAGAGATGGGTTCTTTGGTATAAGATTGAATAGTTATTAGTGTTTATAAAAAATATAATGATAGGTGTTGATAAATTATGGATCAATGGTTGTTGATATTTTCATAAAGGCTCCTTTAATCCTCTTTAATTCTAGCTATGGTCACCCTTGATGTAACATTATTGAGGTCTAGATGTAATCCCTCTTGTCATTGTCTTGTGATGGACTATTTGATAATCTACCATTAACACATGTTGTGGGAAATATGCTTAATTAACATTACTATATCCATGTTTTATCATTTTTATGAGTCTTGGAAAAAAACATATCCTCCCAAAAATCGATAGAAATGATATTTTTTAATTTGCTTAAATTACATTAAGTATGAAAAAGAAGGAAACTCTTTATTTCCTTCATGTAGAGCAACTTGAACCAACATCAAGAGGTGAGTGGGCTATGAAAACAAAGTAAAATTATAGTACCATATAGAATTTTATAAGCCAAGTATTGATTAATGATTTGGGTGTAACCAAATTTGTTATTTTGGCATTTTGACTGAAGAATTATATCAACAAACTTAATGTTGAGTCTGATTTCTATAATTATTCTAGGCCAGAATGAAGAGTTGTACCTAGAGCTAGCTAAACACTTCATATATTATTGTACCGTCTCACTGGAAAATTGCTACAGTTGAAAACATTTGGACTTAATACCTTTGCTATAGTTGAGAGGACAAAAGCACTCATGAAGAGCAAGAAAAAATGTCTATTAATTGGTAATGACATGGAAATTTGACTATATAGCTTCCTCATGAAGTTAAACACAAAGAGTGGCCTCTTCTACTATGTGTGTTAAGCATTTCCCTACCATTATGCAACAAAACATTAGAGGTGATATGAAACCTATGTAATCTTGTTTCAATTTGGCAAAGTCAAATTTATATTTAAAATAGGTGAAGAATGCCTTGATATAGGCATTGACTTGTTTGCTATCAAAGGATTTAACAAATGAGGGAAAATGACATTAGGGTCCCAATATAGGTCAAAGGGACACACTAGTTCGGAGAGGTTAACCTTCATTTTTGTTCCTTCAATGACTTGAGTGACCTATTGTTGTTGTTAGGAAAATTATTATTGCTATCGGACTATGTAGATATATAAGGGAAACTTCCTCATCTTTATTTACTCTATAATAAGTTATGAGTATTTTCAAATTTCAACAAAAGAAAAATAAATTATAATATATTTGCTTATTGGATCAAAATTAATCCTTTAACATTATTATCATAAAAAATCTTGTCCCTATTAAATATAGACTACAAATACCTAATAGAGAAGGGGTTGGCCTTTCTTGCTTCCTTAAAATACAACATCTCATATCATTTGACATATAAAAACTATTAAAAATGTTAACTATTGTATTTGGTTATATTTGTTCGAGATATGATCTACTACTTTTTACAAGCACAATGAATGCATAATCAAGTTGATCAAATTTAACCTTATTTCCATTTTATTAATAAATATAGTATATTACTATAATAAATAACAAATAAACATATACAACAATCTAATAAATATTTTCCTTCTCATGTTGTCTTGGTTATGCATGAGATATCATCACAATAACATCACGGGCACAACCACATAAGTATAAGTGATTGATATATGCTAATCAACATCATTATTTTTTAAAGGTGGAAAATGATTATGATATCAACTACCTTTACTTATATGATTCTACTAGTTGACAACCAATATGTTTAGGTTGGTTTAGTATATTTATGAATTAAAATATCAATATAATTAATAATAAAATATCTATGAATGATTGACCATAATTGGCCATGGCCATGACCATAGCTATTCTAACCATGACAATGTTTGACAATGGTTAAATATGTTTGATCATGGTTAGTCATGACCAGAACCATGATTGATTATGGTTGACCTTGTCCATGGCCATGTCCATGGTTAATAATTGACAACGATTTATAATGGTTAACTTTAGTCTATCTTGGTTGATTTTGGTTTATGATGGTTAACCATGGTTGACCATGAAAGTCAATAGTTAACTATGTTGATCATGATTGACCATGCCTAAGACCATGGTTAATTGTGCTTGACTATGATTTCCCATGACTATGACCATGGTGGAATGTGGTTGACCTTGTTTGATTATGGTTTCCCATGACCATGGTTGACTATAGCCTGTAATGGTTCACCATGTTTGATAATAGTTGGCCATGGATGACCACAAACACAAGCATAGTTAGCCTTGACTATGGTTGACCTTTACCATGGATGTGGTTGGATTTTACCATGAATATGGGTGACCTTCACCATGTCTATGGTTGACCATGCTCATGGATGACCTTGACCATGATTGATTATGTGGAGGTAACTATGGATGACCATGTTGATTATAATTTACTATGGTAATTCCATGTAGTGATGTTCATCATCGTTAAATTATGTTGAATGGGGACATTCTCAATGGTTGTTTTGAAATGTAACATCCATTAATGATTATGCTACATTGTAATGTCCCTCAAGGGTTATGTGGGTTTTCCATGTTCCCTATTGGTTACGTCACATTGCCACGTTCATTAATGGCTATGTTACATTGTGATGTTCATTGTCATTGTGTTATATCTAATTGATTCACTCCTCAATGGTTACGTTACATTGCGACATTCATCTTCATTGTGTCATTTTAAATTGCTTCATTTCTCAATACTCATGTCACATTACAACTTTCATCAAGGGTTATGTCACCTTCTAGCATTCCTTACATGATATGTTTGAATGCTATGTTTCCAAATGGTCATAATGCGTTGTGATATTCATCTTCATTGGTTTATATGGAATTGTTATGTTCCTTAATGGTTGTATTGTAATGACATTCATCAAGGGTTATGTCATAGTTGTGATGTTTCTAAATGGTTATGTCACATTGCGAGGTTCATCTTGGCGGACTTACACTCAACTACTTACATAACAATGTGACATTTACCTTGGTTCACTTATGCCAAATTGTTGTGTTAATTAATGGCTATGTTGCAATGTGATGTTGTTGAAGGGTCAAATTAGATTGTGATGTTTCTCAATAATGATTTCATACAACAATGCTTAACACAATTGACTTATGTAACTTATGCTTGTAGTTAGTTGGTCATAGTTCAATATGGACATGGATGACTATAAATGATTATGGTTGATTTTTTTCACATTAAAACATTCAAAAAGGGTTATGTTAGATTGAGACATTGGGTTATGTTTGTTACATTGTGATGTTCATCAAGGGATATGTTGGATTGCAGTGTTAAGGGTTATGCTGGAATGTGCCATTCATTAAGGGATTATGCTTATCATTTTGTGATGTTGGGTTAAATTTGTCACATTGCAACATTGAGTTATGTTAATCATGTTGCAACATCGGGCTATGTTCATCTCACTTTTAGATTCATGAAGGAATATGTTGGATTCCATCACATTGAATGCTTGTCAAGGATTATGTTGGGTTGCAACATGAAAGTTTATGCTAAAATGTGATGGAGTGCGACATTTGCCTAGAGTTATGTTGGATTGTGATATTTGTTAATGGGTTATCACTGGATTTCATATCATTGTGATTTTTCTAAAGGGATATGTCTCATTGCAATTTCGCTTATAGTTATGCTCATTGCGATGTTTGTTGGGCACCAAATTGGGCTATCTTTCTGTTGCATTTCCATCACCCTTTTTGACCTTTTTGCACTTATTTACCCATGTTTACTATGCTAAATCTATAAGGTAAATAACCCTGTCTTGTTTATTGGAATATTTTATTAATGAAGTAAAGTCGTGGGGTTTTTCCTATTCGTAGCACTAAAATGTATGTTTGACCGCAGCTTCTGGAGAACAGGAACCAATGCTTTAGCATCCCGCAACAGATCTGCAATTCACAACAACGACTAGCCATAAGGAGGCCATGCATCTGGAGTCACAGATCCCTGAACCATTCTTGGACCTCTTTCTGATCTTGTCTATCTGGTGTTGGTGTCGTTCCAACTAATGTAAATTTCTAGGTATACGGTTACCAGGTTTTGGGGAAAGATGTCGTTCTCCCTCACTGTGTATAAAAGATAGATTATTCCTGTAATTTGGGGACGCCCCATTGATATTGTAATTGCCCTTTTCAGATTAATAAAGTATCATCTATTTTGTTGTTCCAATCTTCGTTGTGACTAACGCAGCCTTGATCAGAGAGCTAGGCCCACTCTTTTGATCAGGTGTTGCGTCTTTCTGTGTGTGTGTTATTTGTTATTGTATGCTTGCTATTACAACTCTTTAATTCTTGTAATCGATTTTCTGGAGTTCTGTATTTAGTTTAGTTTTACAACAATTTTTTGAATCTTAATCGCAAACCCTTGGTTAGAACGGATTGTGCTCTTGCCCCTGCATATACCTTGCGCGTTGCCTTGAAAGGATACACACCCGGATTGATAAATTAATGTAGGAAAAGGGTGAATAAATCGTTCATACCTAGAAGCCAACATTTTGGCACCGTTTCCAGGAAGGTTAGCAACGTGTGAACACGATCTGGATCAACCAGAGGGTCAATCTCTCATCCTGGGGAGAGAACGAGTTTTCTCACTCTGCTCCAGGTCCTAAGCGTAGGTGTTCTTTTTGCTTGTTTTTTTTTTTTTATTTTGCTTTTCTGTTTGATTTGGGCTATTCTCTTGTCCTGGGGAGGGAGGAGTCTTTTGACGCCCTGCTCTAGGCCCTGAGTTAGATTTATTTCTTTCAAACCCTTGAGTGTTTTTTTGGGAAACCCTAGCTTTTACCCTGGGGAGAGAGGAGTCTTTTGATGCCCTACTTCAGATCTTGAAGTATTAGGTCTTCTCGAGGTGTGTGTTTGTTCCTGGTTCTTGTCCTAGGGAGGGAGAAGTCCTTTGACGCCCTGCTCCGAGCCCTGAACCCTAGATTCCTATTTTTTGCTATCTCTCTTTTTGTGAGTTCTTTCGTCTTGGGGAAGGAATGGTCCTTTGACACCTTACTTCAAGACTAAAGCATTGTAAGTTGATACCAATATACCAACACTTGTATGAACAAAGAACCAAAGGGCAGAGGAAGAGCCCCAAAGAGGGGAGGACCAGACTTGGGAAGAAAGACCTATATCCAACAAATTATAGCAAAGGCTGAATCAGAAGCCATCCTCTTGCGTAGACGTGAGACCAAGGGCATGGAGAGTGAAGTCTAAGGGATGATCAATAGATCAACCAGTGTTGTCTAAAACATTATTTGGTGATTCGACACAGCAGGTCCCTCCAGCAGTTGAGGAAATATCCAGTAGTATACCTGACCAGGGAAATGTTACGCTCGTAATAGAAGGAGAAGAGGTCGCAAGCAGAACATGGACAGGGTCAGATCACTCCAGAAAGGGAAAGGAGGTCATAGCTGAGGGATCAAGTCATCAGGATGCAGGAGACAAAGGGGTACTTGCATCACCAGGGGACCGGGGAAGTGCTGCTAAAGCAACTCAAATCCGAGTGGTAAGGAATCCTCAGCCATCTTCCATAGAGCCTGTTGAAATTCCTAGCGGTTATTGGAAGATATTTATGGCTCCCACAACTTCCACCATCGAGTTTTCGATTGGGGATCTGGGAGCTGGTGTGCCCACAAAGCCTATTCCATTAGCAGCCTTACCAAGCTTTCATGGGCTTGTTTCAGAAGACCCCGACACTTTTTTATTCGAATTCGACATAGTGTATTGGGGGTATGACTACATGACAGATGCCCAGAAGTTAAAAATTTTCCCTACTACATTAAAAGGAACGGCTCTGCGATGGTTCATGGGCCTTGGAGGAAGCTCTATTTCCACATGGGATGATATGTGGATAGCTTTTCTGGAAAAATACTAGGATTACTATAAATATCGGAACATGAAGGAGGAACTTTTCAAGTTCACACAAAAAGAAGACGAGAGCTTGGAAGATTGTGTGGAACGATTCAAGTATACCTTACAGAGGTCAGGTCACTTTGACCTGGATATGGAAATTCTAAAAATTATCCTCCTCCGATCTTTTCGTGAGGACTCGATGGAGCTATTGAAGATCGTGGGAAAGGGAGACATCTCTAAGGAAAGCTTCGAAGTTATCTGTGAACTATGCATTCAATGCTCAAGAGGGCTTGCAAGAAACAGACAAGGGATTTGCTCAGCAAAGGGGTCTGGCAGGGGTGTTACGAAGGCAGAAATCGGAAACCTGCTAGACAACTTGAGGAAGGATATCCTCAGCACTCTGTCGACACAGATGTATACTTTACAAGTAAAACAGAAGCAGCTGGAATTGGACAGGACCATGTCGATATTCTTCCCAAAGTGTAGGAAGAAGCACCTAGAGAGGGAATGTCCACTAAACTCCATAGTGGAATGTGCAATCTGTTAGCTAAATCATGCAACAAGCTCATGCCCCTCCTTGCCAGGCCTGAAAGTAGTATATCAAGGGACGAGGGAAGACACAGAGCAACTGTACCTCATGGGGTCTAGAAAGCCATGGCAACCTCGACCACCGATGGGAAATTAAGGTATGTACTTAGATCCATCTCAATATTTCAATAATTTTAATATGAATCCCTAGTCCATGCCCTATCCTCCCATGTGGCCATAATACCAGTTTCCACCTTGGTAGCAGTGGAACCCTCAAGCTAGTTCGAGCTCCTCATGGGCTCCAACTTGGCGAGGATCCTCTCCTGGGCAGTTTTCTCAGTCGATGCCACAACAACAACTCCAGCTGCCCTCTAATGTGCCTCCTGGTAATCAACCTACCCGTCCTCAGCTTCCAATCCAACCTAATTTGAATCCTAATAATAAGGGAGCTCATCAAACTAACATTCTTAACCTGCCTTCATATAGCATTTCCACTGTAGAGTTGTATGAAATGAATTTGCGATCAGGGCGGACAGTCAATGTTAAACCTCCTCCAGTTATCATTGAACAACTTGATAGTGAAGGTAAGGAATTAGAATTAATTAATAAAGAGCCAAAACAAACTGATAGAAACCAGGCGCCTCCTACAAAATATCATCAATCTGAACCACCTTGCTTGAATATGTTAGGTTCCTATACCAATAGGTTTCATTTTTCATGATTGACTAGAGAAGTGCCAAATATGTTCATCCTTTCCATGCTGCAAAGGTTCCATATTTTGAAGAATTTCACTATGTATAGTTGCTTTACTCTTATCATAGCTGTGATTGGCCAAACAGCTTAATCTTGGCCAAGTTCATGTTTGAATTTGCTTGTCTTAGAATAGAGAAGAAAGTTCTGTCCAAACAGTTCAAGCTTGGCAGGTGAGTAGATAGGTAGAGAAACAAAGGAGCCCAACTGCTTAATCTGGGCCCCTGGAAGAGATAAGGGTAGACTTAGATAGGAGGGCAGCTAAAAGAAAAGAGAATAATCAAGGTTTGCTAGTTCAAATGCACCCAATGAAAATGAAGAAAAAATGTTAGGTGTACTAGGCTGGGTAGGCAGTTTTGATGTTGTAGAAGCAGGTTTATGAGCAATTTGGTCCTTTGGAATAGGTTTCATCTCATAAATATCATAAGGTGCTATGGCAAGGTGGTTACAAAACAAATGGAGCATGACTAATTTCCCTCCTCATTTTTCCAAGAACACTTACTAACATCCCCCCAAGGACAATGAGATCTACTCACTGCCCTTAGTCCAATTCATTTCATGGAAAAAACTAAGTGAAACTGTGTTTCACCTAGGCAAAACAAGCCACATTTCTTGTGTAAAATGTTTTTATTCCATTATGCCAAGTTTCCCAAACTTCATAACTTGTATCTTTCATTCCCCATGCCTAAGTTTTTCACTCTATAAACCTTAGCCTTTATTCATACATATCCATCCCAACATATCATATTAACCTCCTAACTCTATTATATAGCTCCTATATAACATTTTCCCTCCCCCTATTGTATAAAATACATAAAAAATCCCAAAAAAAAACTAATATCTCGACCCTTGGCAATATAGCCATATAATAAAGATTTTCGGGAATTATAGGTTCACCTGGAACCTTATAATAACCCTTTGCGCGCATGTAAACATTGGGTTTCATTTAACCTTCGGTTATATGAATAACCAATCTGCCACAGTCCAGAGTTAAAATACATTGAAAACCCCGCAAAAACATTATAAAGCACCGAGATATTAAGGTGGGTCCCCATACCGCACCCCCGCTGTTTTCCATTCGTCGTCGACTGTTGGGTCAAGGCTCTCAGATCCGCTGGTGTGCAGCTGTATCGCGCTGCCCCCAATTCCTGAACTTTATGTTCCGGGAAAATGGCGGTTTCGCCACCGTACAGGGGACACACGTCGCCCACCCGGCTGTATCGCGACCCCCCCCCCCCCCCCGCTCAATACCGCCACTACCTGAAAAGCTATGCGATAATACCACTTACCGCCCTCACTTCCCACCGCTGACGTCATCCGGTGACGTCACATCCACATCAGCTCCACGTCACTGTTGCCACCTCAGCGCCAGGTCATCCGCCACATCACCTTCCGTACCCCGCTACACGACAAAAAATCTATGTCATGATGATGTCATCACACAAAGCGCCAAAAAGCCCATAAATCCGAATTTTGTTAAAAAATCTCGTGAAAGTGATTGTTTTTATCCATTGTTATTACATTATTTTGCGGAACCTGTGCATGCATACTACGATGAAATCGCCACCAAACCTTCAGCCTGTGACCTCGACCACCATAGCTCGGCGTCCCACTCTGCAAGTCATCACCCAACCGGCGAGTAACTCCAGTGCAGTGTTAGAACATGTATTTATCATAATCCTGCTAAAAAACCCTCTGAATTTCGATTTTTCTCTGTAGAATTGTCCGGGAAACCTAGAAACTCGTTAAAATTCACCCTGCTACCTGCAAATAAATACACCAGGACCACTCTCTTAGCCATTTTTTCATTGAAAACCTGCACATTGCATACCTATCTATACAAGTTGCCCAGTAAGCCGATAAAAATAGGTATTCACCTGAGTCTTGCTCCCAAGTTCCCTGTTTTGACTTCCCCCTGCAAAATTGCCCACTGAAACTACTATTTTGACCAAATTTTACTAAAAAACCTACCAACTCCCTCTCCCTCTGCAAATCTATCCCATTTAAGCCGAGCTCGAGGTCATTCTGGTCTGTAATTGCCAAAGGAAAGGCTCTGAAACTATTTCTACCTGTTCCTTGCTGAAAAAACCCTCCAAGCTTCATTTTCTACTACAAATTCTACCTAGCAAAATCAAAACAAAGCACTCCAGTTTGCAAATCCTCTGAAAAAAATCCCCAGGGTCGCTATTTTTCCCACTGTTGTTGTAAAGACCCACATTCCAATTAAAAACACAAGAGAATTTATAAAGATGGAATCCCCTGCTCCAGTGGCCCTCAATGTGGCCCCTCTCAATGCTCCACATAAAGAACTTGAATGGTTACCCCTAGCTGACAAGGATTTCCAGATTAATGACATAATGGGTGACAAATCTCATCTCCAGGCCTTTTTTGAGATCAGGAACAGCTACAGAAACAAAGCTGACATCTTTGGAATTTGGGAGTCCAATATGCCCATGTACTACCTCCCTTGTGTCAATGTCTTTCCTGACCTCATTCACCAATGTCATGCCAATTATGAGCCCACTCAAAGGGCAATGATGTCTCCTTCTGGAACAATTCTATTTTATAGCACCCCTGAATCTATAAATGAGATGCTGCATTTTAAGCCAACTGGGCCATTGACTCCTCTTTCCTTGGGATTTCTGCTTGACCAAGGTTCCAAATTGCCAAGTTCAGAAATAACCAGAATAGGCAAATTATTTATGAAACTAAATTGTCAACCTCAGGAACCTCCTCCATACCTGGACACATGGTTTAATGAAGCAGGAAAATTTATTATTGACATGATAGCCTACATCTTGGGATTCAAAGCCAGTGAGTATGTAGATGAAACCACATTGGTCCTCTTATCCATCTTTACTCCAGGACAACCCCCTACTGTCAGGTATGATTATGCCACCTTCATAGCTGATAAGATCCATGAGCAATTCATGAGCATAGACAGAGAAAGAGTGTTTAAATACACATCATACACATATCATTTGTTGCTCTACTATTAGCCAGATAGTTTTCAAGTTCCCCTCAGAAAATTAGATGTCAAAGGAGAGACAAGGTCTGTAATCTTCTGGACCCCAGTCTTCCACCATGTTTACTACTCTCCTTATACTTATTGTGAATTCCTTGATCTGTTCATATATCCAGCCACCTCTTTGCTGATAACAAGTCCTCTAGATGGACTTTCTAGTGAAATGCAGAGAAGTCTACAGCTCTCCAAGAGCTATAGCACAGGTGACTGGTACTTTTACCAGAATCACACTGTGATCCGGATATATGGCTGTGAGTTGTGCCCCTACAAATTGCCAAAATATGTGCCAATGTGATTGTTTTCCCTGGAATACTTCAGACAATTTATCCAGGCATATGTAATCCATTTTTGTGAGGCCAAGAAAAAGGCACAACTCAAAATAAGAAATCAACTAGGCCCTTTCACTTTCAATAAAAGGGAAGCCTGGCAAGAGGCTGATGATATTTTAGGGCACAGATTCAAGCTAAAACAGAGTTTCTATTGGGCACCATATGACCCCAATCATTTCATAAGTTATAGGAAAGTCAAAAACAAGCTGCCAGCATATGTTCATTGTCAAATCCCTGAAATCCAGCAATATGCTAATCAACAAGAGTGGCTAGAGGGCACATTATTTGAAGATATAACTGAAGAAGAGAAATTGGAAAAGGAAGTGAAAGAGCTTGAAAAAACACTTGACCTAGACTCTTTTGGACAGGTACCCTTCAAGCTGCCCCAACACATTGGAGGTGATACATCTTTTGTTGAGAGCTCACAGCAAGCATCACAAAAGGCCAGTTCAGCAGCAGCAAAGGGCAAGGAAGTGATGGATACAGAACAACAAACAATGGCATATCAGCCCACCACATTAAAAGAATAGGGTCAAGGGCAAGCTCCCCCAGCTCAAACCAAGGCACCAGAAGCCCCTATGCTATAGACTCCTCAAAATGAGGAAAAGAGCAGAAAGAGAGATAGAGAAGAGGATGCCCCTGCTAGTGGACCATCAGAATAGCCGGGAGATAAGAGGCAGAGGTTGAATCCCTATTCCGAGGAGGAATTTTTGGAAGATACCATAAACAGCATGAGAGATGAGGAAAGGACCGAGCAACAAACTTCTCCATTACCTGGCACGTCAACTAGCTCATTCCAGCAAGAGCTAGAGAGGCAATATAGCGTGGAAGTTTCATCCACCAGGCCTCAAAGCAAGCAAAGCTCAGATATCAAGAAAAATTTCACTGAAATAAAAGCAAAAACTGATCCAGTAAGGATGCAACTTTATAATCATCTAATGAGGACAACACCCACCAATCAACAAAGGCTAATGGCTGCTTATGATATTCAGGAAAAGAAAATGATCCTCAGTCATTTCAAGCCCAAGACACAGCAACCCCAGTTAGCTGCTAATTATATTAGAACCAATCTGGAAGTTTTCTCTAAAGATATCCACCCAATTGACCAGATTGAATTACATAGGCAAACTGGGGAGATGGTGTACTCCACCTTGGTAGACAAGGCATTGCTCGCTCACAAACTGCAAAATTCATTACGCAATACCTCTGCCCAATTAGAATTGGAAAAGGCTTCCTCCTTAGCTAAGGACAACAGGATTAAGTCCTTAGAAGAAATTATCATCGAGCTTGGGCATAATCCTAAGGATGCAAAGGGCATCAAAGCACTAATAAAGAAGAAGGAGGAGGACATTGCAGCCCTGAAAAAGCAATTAAAGCTGCCAATTACAATGCATCCACAAACTTCAGAAGTTTCACAACAGTAAAAAGAGGAGGACATGGTAAGTTTACTAATAAGGATGAATGAGAGATTGGCGGAACAGAGCAGGCCTTGGAGAAAGCAATTAAAGAGAAGCAGGGAGAGTCGACCTCCCAGCCACCTGAAACAGCTCCAACAGGTACCACTGCTCCCCCCACAGTTACAACAACAGTCCCTCCTACTATCCCAACATCAACAGCAGGTACCTCAGCTTCAGCAGCAACAACAGGGCCAGATACCAGCATGGGCATGGAAGAATTAATGAAAGCAATAAAAGAGTTGGAGGCCCAAATGTCAGAGCTTAAAGAGGCAAAAGAAAAACTGGCCAAACTAGAGGTAAGCTATGAAAAATCAAAGATAACAGTGGCAGAGAAAACCAGAGAGGTAAAGGCCCTGGAGAATAAGGTGAAATCCTTGGAAAAAGATCTTACCCTGCATAAGCCTCTAGCAGACATTAAAACAATTTTGTGGACCAAAATTGGCTAGTCTATCACTGACCAATGGCAATCAATTCAAACGATCCATGAACAAATAGAATTGATAGAAAGGGCCCAAGTGGAAATTCAAAGGGCCAGGGCATCATTGGGAAACATGCCTGAGCAGGCCAATAGACTGATCCATTTTTTGAATACTTATACCAGAGAATAGTTAGTAGCTTTGGAGATCGGGGACAAAACAAATACCATTTTGACAGTGAAAAAGGTGCTAACAATGAGGAATTTTATACAGAATTTGGAAAGGAAGTGCCAAGAAATGCAGATGGAGATAAATGCCTTCACAGAGAAGTTTACAGTCTTGCAGCAGAAGGGTCTACCCAGTTTACTAACCAGCAATCAAAGACTGTTAACACATCAACAATATGCTCATAGGGTAAACACATATGTTACAAATCAGATCACAACATCATCAAGCACTTCAGAAGACATAGGACCTCCTTCCGGACAAAGCTTATATGACAAATTGGAAAATTTGTTCTATATTGAACATGAAATAAATCATCTTTTTGAAGTCCATCCCAACTTTTACAGGTATACTGAGGCTGATGAAACACTAATAAAAATACAAAGACATCAGTTGCCAACAGACCAATGGTGGTAGAGCATGCTGGAAGTTTTACCAAGGTAATTTTGATTTTTCTTTTTATCTACATTTGGTCAAATAACAAAACACGTGGCAGATATAATAAAGATGAGAACAATAGAGGAAGGAGGTCAAGCGGGGACTAGAACGTATTAAAGCAGAATCAAGCATAGGTGAAAGGGTCGGGACAACAACGCAGGAACGCAAAGTAAAGACACAGCTACCAGCCGACTTCCTGAGTTAAAAAGTCAAAAATATCTTATCAGTTAAAGCAGCCAGCACAACAACAATTACTCCTGCATTCATTTCTACATTTATTTCCCTTGTCAGAGTAGGTGGAGGAATTTATTGCTGGATATCTTATCCACAAGATATTTTATAACTCTCTTTTGTATAAATACCTCCCCAAGAAATGTATTCGAGGTTGGTGATTTTCCTCTCTGGACCGCGCTATAGCTCTAAGATTGTTTAATACAAAGGTTGTTGAAGTTCACTGCTGTTGGACCGTCTTAATGTGGATTTGATGTTCTAGGCCCTGCTACAAAATTCATGTGTCTTTCTATGGATCAATAAGTTGTTCTAAACTGTGTTTTTTGTTTTCAATGTTTGCAAATTTCATATATGTTTCATAATCTTAGTAATAGGGAAAAAGAATAGCCTAGAACTTGTTGAAGTACACTCTGTGTTCAATCTCTGTTGTTATTTATGCTTTCTTCAGAATTAGCATAAATATGAATTCTTAGATGCTCATGTTTCCACTGATTCTTTCACTTTGAAAATTGCCAAGGAATTCTTTACTGCTCCTTGATAATATTCATGCACTTTCCCTCTGCCATCATGATGAAGGATTCTTAACTGCCCTTCATCCACTGGCTTACATTCCATCAATTTCTAGATTTTAAAATTGTTCCAAAATCCATTATCTTGCTCTGTAGTATTGCCCATTATTAGAGAAAACACACTCAGCAGTTCATCCTGATAGACTCCATTTGCCCAATGGAATAAGTTGTTTTAGACTAGCATCCCATATCTGTTTAAAATCACCATCCAACAAACTTGAAACAAAACTCTGCACATCATAACTAGCATAAAATACTTAACAAACAAAGCTAAATTATAAAGAGAGAGCCCTCTCTGAATGCAGTTTGGCTAGAAGCTGCATCTAAAACATTGGTTAGTGGTTACCTCAGCGGTATTCCCTTTTCTCACAAGTTCTGGGAAACAACCTCAGTGATAACAGAATAAATCAAGCCCTCAAGCTGAATTCGATTTATTAGGAGAATTGCAGAACTTGTTTGTTAAAACTCCCCTGTTACAAGCTATGAAGGATGTGCCAATATATGCAAAGACTCTTAGGGAATGTTGTTCAAATGGACTTGCAAAGAAATCCAAAGACCCCCTTACCATTCATGTTATGGGAAAATTATCAGATTTCATGATGAGAAATTCAATGCCTAAAAAGTATGGAGATCCGAGGAACCCAATTCTGACAGTACAAATTAATGGGGTAGAAATTCTGAATGTGCTAGTAGACCTGGGTGCTGCCATCAATGTTATCACCACTGAAACCATGCATGCATTAGGTCTTCGTAACTTGAAACATACACCTACAGTATTGGAACTGGTAGACCGATATACAGTCAAACCTATAGGGAAGTTGGAAGATGTAATGATTTCAGTGGATTCATGGCACTATCCCATAGATTTCTTGGTTTTACATACGCAATCTTCGATGGGCAGCCATCCTTTGATTTTGGGTAGACCATGGCTGGCTACTGCGGATGCTTATATTGGGTGTCATTCAAGGCACATGATTATTTCAAATGGGCACAACAATAAGAACTTAGTGTTATACCCACCTGCAGAACCAAACCCATCCATAAAACCAGCAGGTGGCAAGAAAATTTTATCTAGGAAAGAGGTTGAAACAGAAAATGAGGAATTGAGACCAGTCCTCACTATTGGACAGGCCCTTCAATTGAAAATGGAATCGGAAGATGATGTAATCACCTCCTTTATGGACGATCCTTGCTCCATTTCAGAGCCAAATCAACAAATCCTAGAATCTATCCTAAGCTATGAGACTTAGGAAACTATTGAAACAATAGAAGGATCAGAGGAGCTACCTGTTGATGCACCCCATGAAAGTGTCCCAGTGGAATTAGAACCAGGAAAACCCTGAATATTAATCCAAACCTGTCAGAATCCCAGAAGAAGCAACTTGTAGATGTCCTTCGAAAACATAAAGAAGCCTCCGCCTAGGATTACTCAGATATGAAGGGGATTCCTGCTAATTTATGTACCCATCACATATATATTAAGGAATATTGTCGTCCTGTGAGACAATCTCAAAGAAGAATGAACCCTGCATTGAAAAATTTTGTGAAAGAATAACTTCAGAAACTACTGGACGTAGGTTTTATTTACCCCATTTGAGATAGCCAATGGGTTTCCCCATTAGTAATGGTCCCCAAGAAAAATGGTAAATGGCGGATATGCGTGGATTATCGAGAATTAAATAAGGCAACGTAGAAAGATCATTTTCCTTTGCCATTTATTGATCAACTTTTGGACACATTGGCTAGCAAAAAAATTTTCTCTTTCCTAGATGGGTTTAGTGGGTATAACCAGATCCAGATAGCTCTTGAAGATCAGGACAAAACCACTTTCACATGCCCCTGGGGAACATTTGCATACCGAGTTCTTCCTTTTGGCCTGTGTAATGCTACTACAATGTTCCAAAGGGAAATTTTGGGGATCTTCTCTGATTTGGTAGATGATAGTGTTGAAATTTACATGGATGACTTTACTCCATATGGGGATTCATTTGTAGAAGGGCTAAAAAATTTATAAAAAAATTCTTGAAAGGTGTATACAAGAATGTGTCTCTCTGAGTACGGTAAAATGCCATATGATGATGGAGGAGGGAATTGTTTTGCGACATTTGCTCTCAGCTAAAGGAATTCGGATGGACCGAGTGAAGATAAAGGTAATTCTGCACTTCCCAACACCCAATACACCTACGCAGGTATGCAAATTTATTGTTTGTGCTAGTTATTACAGGCATTTTATAGAAAACTTTGCTAAAGTAGCACATCCACTTTTTTAATTGCTAACAAAAGATTCAGATTTTGTGTGGACAAGTGACTGTGATGCAACCTTTACGAAAATTAAGGATTGGTCTATAGCGCTCCGATCCTTAGAGGGCCGGACTGGCATTACCTTTCCATATTCATACAGATGCTTCCAAAACAACGATTGGTGCAGTATTAGGACAGTAAGAGGACAAAGTACCATACATAGTTTACTATGTTAGTAAGAATTTCGCTCCTGCTAAATTAAACTACACAGTGATTGAAAAAGAGTTCCTTGGTGTCATTTACACCATCAACAAATTCCGGCACTACATTGCCAGGTATCTTACCTTTGTACATAATGATCATGCAGCTATCAGGTATTTAATGAATAAACCTGTTACCCCTGGTCACATTACAAGATGGCTTTTGCTACTACATGAATTTGATATTATTATAGTAGATAAACCAGGGAAGGACAATGTGGTTGTAGATTTCTTGTCTAGGATAGAACATGATGGTAAGAATACACCAATTGAAGATAATTTTCCAGATGAACATCTTTTTGCAGTTTCTGCTAACACTCCGTGGTATGCATATATTGTTAATTATCTTGCTACAGGGAAGGTGCCTTGTCATCTGTTATATAAGGAGAAAAGGAAGATTATTCATCAGAGTACCTGATATTCATGGATGGAAGGATATCTCTTTCATACAGGGGTTGACCAATAGATTCAGCGTTGTGTGGCAGAAGATGATATCTATGAGACATTAAAGGCTACACATGATGGACCATGTGGAGGACATTTTGCAGATAAAAGAACAGGTCACAAAGTGATGCAAATGGGATATTACTGGCCCTCCATCTTTCGTGATGCTCGAGATTATGTCCGAAGGTGTGATAGTTGCCAATGGATGGGACAACATGGGAAAGTAGATGAAATGTCTCTACAACCCCAGATAGTCCTTGAACCGTTTGAGAAATGGGCCATTGATTTTGTTGGACCCTTCAACCCACCTTCTCATCAGAAAGCTTACATCCTGGTCTACACCGATTATGTGACTAAATGGGTGGAAGCTAGAGCGGTCACGAGAGCAACAGAGCAAGTAGTGGCAAACTTTTTTTTTGAAGAAATCTTTGCCCGATACGGTACTCCAGGGGAAATTGTATCGGATGGAGGATCACATTTCACATCTCACATGATAGGGAAGCTGATGTAGAAATATGGGGTCAAACATAGAGTGACAACCCCCTATCACCCCCAGGCGAACGGACAAGTATAAAGCACAAACATGATATTGGAAAATATCTTGACAAACACAGTATCAAGTCATCACCGGGATTGGGCACAGAAACTTCGAGAATATTTATGGGCATACAAAACAACATGGCGGAATGCAACTGGGTTTTCTCCATTCGAATTAGTCTATGGGAAATCCCCCTTGTTTACGGTAGAATTTGAGATCAGTACACTCAGAACAACTCTCAAAGTAGGCCTAGATCTATCAGAAGCACAAAAACACTGACTGGAACAGCCGAATGAGTTGGACAAGATTCGATCAATAGCTGTCTAAAAGACTACTACTGTTCAACAATAGAGAATGAAATGGCATGATAAATTTATCAAAAGTAAGGTGTTTCATGTGGGGGATTGGGTATTACTTTATGACTCTCGATTTAAGGATTTCAAGGATGGGACCATATCAAGTGGATGCAGTGTTTGACAATGGAACAATTAGATTAATTACAATAGATGAGAATCATACCTCGTTCTTATTAAATGGACATCGTCTAAAACTATATCACCGTCCAACCTCTAGAGATGCCTTTGTCAAACATCTTTCTGATTCATTTGATTTAATGGTTCTTGGAATAAAGGAAACTCTCACTCTGCTTCAAAAAAAAAAATCTGTTATTACTTACTTGTTTTCATTTTGCAGGAATAATTGGAAAGCAAAGTTATGGAAACCAGGAAGCATACCCCTCACAACTATAAAGATAGAAGTGTTGTTTCTCCTAGCCTTCCACAACCTACAAGGGTTACACCACAACAATTGGAAGAAAAAAGAGAAAAAGGGCTTTGTTACAATTGTGATAGCAAATGTACTAAAGGTCATAAGTGTGCTGAGAAGAAATTAGTTTACATAGAATATGAAGAGGAGGAAGAAAAGGATCAAGAAACATCAAAAGAAGAGGATATACGCTAGGACCCCACCCAGAGAAAGAAGAAATGAAGCAGAACATATCTTGTAAAGCATTGGCAAGAATTACCACTCCTCAAACTCTCAAGATAGAAGGACATCTCAAGAAGAAATGGGTGCAAGAAGTGAAAGATCACATCAAGAAAAAAGAAATGAATCCAACCATATCTTGTAGTTCATTGGTCGAAATTACCACTCCTCAAACTATCAAGATAGAAGGACATATCAAGAAGAAAAATGTTCAAGAAGTGAAAGATCACATTGAGCGTCAAGAAATGAATCCGACCATATCTTGTAAAGGATTGGAAGAAATTACCACTCCTCAAAATCTAGAGATAGAAGGACATATCAAGAAGAAAAAGGTTCAAGTAGTGAAAGATCACATCGAGCATCAAAAACAAGTTCTCCAACTTTTAAAGGACAATGCCACTTTAGTGCAAAATCAAATGAAACAACAGGTAGATCAACATCATAGTGAAAAATGTTTTGATATAGGTGATTGGGTATTTTTACTGCTACATCTCAAGCAAGCTATTTATGAGAAGGAAGTGGTGGCAATACTACATGCACTTAAAAAATGGCGACCATACCAAATGGGAAGACTCTTCAAGGATGAGGATGTGGGAGCATTGTTTTGTGCTATTTCTATTATCCAACCAGATTGGATAAACGAAGCAAGGGATGAATGGAAGAAGGACGAAGAAGTATGGCCACTTATTCAAAAGTGGCAAAAAATCCCAATTCAAGCAGTATTGCTAGAAATTGAAGAGGAAGGAAAAATCATATTGGAACTTCCTGTAGTCACAGAAACAAGAACCCGACAGCTACGAAATCGATCAATTTCAGAGTATCTCATCAGGTGGAAGAACTTACCAGCTGAAGATTCCACATGGGAGGACAAGAATTTTATACAGAAGCATCAAGAACTACTCAAGCATTGAGGACAACGTTTTTTGAAGGAGAGAGGCATGTTAGGCCCCTATACTACTAGTGTAACCCCTTATTGTTATTAGTACAACCCCCTTATTATATTGATGTACAAATGTAGTTCCCATATCGTTAATATTGTGCCCATAGAAGCCCACTATTTTTATTATTGTGCCCTTACATTATTATTGTTATGTCGGCTCTGATTATGTTATGACCCCTTAGACTCCTATATATAGAAAGGAGGTCTTTTCATTTGTATGATCCAAGAATTGTTCATTTATGTAATGTAAAGGAGGTTTCCCCCTCGAAGAGGCTGAATTCTATGGCGTTGATCTATCTTTTCTATCTTTTCTTGAGTTGGTTTCATAACATAATCAAATGTCATGATTTTGCCTAATCAATCTCAAGTCTTGGGAAACAATCATTCTGATGAGGATGATTTTGTTGATACATATGGTGATGAATTCCCAAGTTCACTAACTGATATTTCAATTTCTCAAGAATATTTTGTTTCAAAATATTTAAATATTAAATTTGTTACGGTCAAATAAGATTCGCTTATGAATAATTCTTCTTCTTCACCTCCCTATACTTTGTGCTCTACTCTTTAAATTCATCAACTTGTGATGGAGAATTTCAATGTTCTTCAAGTTTGTTATTTCATGAGTTGAATCTTGAAATGACATAGGATAGTGAGAATGTCCATGATGAAGAAGAAAGCGATGAAACTATACAGCATCCATTACATCCTTTATCATTTATTATTTGTATGGGGGAAACTCTTCACGGGGTCTTCAATCAATGAACCTATGACATATCACTTGTGTTAATGGCATACTAAATAATACCCCTAATTTGACTACATAATAGAAAATACCTCTAAAAATCACATTATTTAACCCCCTACCAATACAAACCCAATACACCTTCCTTATTTAAAAAACCCCTAATTTCACTAGATGTTGTAGGTATCTATTTTTTCATTAACGTTTTGTATACCCCTTTATATTTTTTTATTAAGTTTGAGCTCCATTTTTTATACCTTTCAATATAAAAACCATTTACCCACTATTATATCCTCAACATATTATGTCATTTTTTGCTCAATATACATCCCCCAATATGAACCCACGTGGTATGGTATTGCTCCACCAATGAAGCCCCCATGCAACTCTTAGAATCAGTGTGATCACGAGATTTTTCGGATTCATATATCCTTAGATTTGCGATCAGAGGAATTCTATTACTTGAGTAATATGTTTGTTGAAGTTGGAAAATATGATCAAATTAGTGATATATATATAGCTTCCATGTAGATAATGGTGATCTTGTTAACTTAATTGATAGCAGTTTTCCACATGCAATTTTTGATCTGATTTAGTTTATAAATTGTTCTCATATGTCTTTTCAAAGTTCTGGAACTTGTCAGGAAGTTGAGGCACTTCAATTCTTATTTATGGTTATGTTAGGTTCTCTCGATCCTGGTATAATTCTTGAACCATGTCATATCTATATTTTCTCACAAAATTCTTTCATTCGTATTGTTTCACTCGACACAAACTCGTTCTTGATGGATTTTGGGATTTCTCATTATATTTTTCCTATTCCAAGAGATTGAGTTTCTGATCATACTATTGTAGTGAATTCATCCTCATGTAAATATCTTGTATCGAATTTGCATTTGGATTTTATACCTTTCATAAATGTGTGGAATCATGAAGCTGGTCAATTTGAAGATCACCTTTGGTTAGATGGTTTATATTTATTGAGTGCTATGTCAAATAATCAAATCCAAGTTTTTTTTATGAATTCCTTCATGACACCAAAAATCCTCTTGATCGTTGGAAATAATTTGAGTTATTTTTTTAATCAAGTTCCTCTTTTTCACCGATTACATCCTGATTAGTTTCGTATACTTTCTATACCAACATTCCTTTTCAATTCTTTCGATGATTTCAATGCTTGTGCAATTTTTCATCAGTTACAAGAAATTGGTTTTCACATTCGACATGCAAGAAAGTTGGTTTTATTCTTCAGAGCATTCGCAGAACTGTTCAAATTGATTTATATTGGTTAATTACTAACTAGGAATATGATGCTTCAATCAGTCCATTTGATCATTGTAACACCCTCCTCCCACATCTACCCAAGTAACCAACCAACTGGGTAGACATGTGATGAGAATTTACTATGCTATGATTCAACTCCCTATGTTTCAGTTAATGAAGTGGAATTGATAGAAACAAACCATACCAGACCTTGTGCACCTTCTACAGGACTGCCAGAATGCATCTTAGTCATTCCCCTGACCAGCCCTTGGATCCCATTGAGCTTTTAGACCACTAAACACCTAGATGATCCCTTGATATGGAAAAGGGTGTTTCTAGAAACCTTTGGACACACGCACAACATGGGTATGCATGCTTTTGGGTAATTTTATCCTCATACCTGTGCCTGCAAATCCGGGATTTGTGCTACATTTTAAGCCTAGAATATAGGTCACTACCCAGAAAACCCTGTAGCTTTTAGAATCCATAATTTACATAATGACAAGACTTAAAAATTAAAAATTGATTCCAAGACTAGGCTTGACCATCCCCAATTTCGATTCACATTCTTTCAAACCCTTGGTATCAATGCAATCTACAAGAAATGAATACAATATATAGCATAAATGACTAATAACTCATATGAGGCTTGATAAGAATGATCACCACCCTCTTCCCTTAACTGTTTTGACATTAATTGGGTATTGCATCCATTAAACTTTCAGTTACAATGTAACACCCTCCTCCCACATCTACCCAAGTAACCATGCCAACCAGGCTAAACATGACATAAGAGACTACTATGATTGGATTCAACCTCCTATGTGACGTTAAGGAAGTGGAATTGACGTAAGCATAACACACAAACATTCAAAATAAACTTCAGGACCCTCAAGAACCAATCCAACACTTCAAACATCTTGCCCTTGGGTCCTACTGAAGTTTTGACCAACCGAAGACTCACTCCCTCTCATGCATTAGGCATGACAGTGTCCAAAGACTCATTTTTCCAGTTCTATGCCAACATCCCTGGGATTTGAGCCACCTTTTCAGGTCTAGAGTCCAAGTCACTTCCCAAAATGGAATAATAACTTAGTAGCAATAAAATAATAGGGAAACAATGATGTAAAAGCAATAAGTTAAACAAGACCTTAATCAGACCCTTGCTAGCTATCACAAGAATTTTGTCAAACATGTTGCAAGCATGTAATCTACAGGTGTAACCAACATAATTAAACATTTGGATATTGTACTTATCTAAGAATCCCTAAGAACCATTGTTCCCTCATTTCATTTGTTGCATTACTATCTATTAGACCATAGATACATTATCCATTCATTTACAAGTAGAAACATACTGAGAGCCATACATACTTGTTGTCATAAAATACACATATAACCAGCATAATAATAGCATAAATACTCATGGAAGTACAACCATATGGAGCACATATAATCCATCAAAATTCTCATATAAATACAAAGAGTAACAGCCGTTCATTAATGATGCAAAAACCAAACCCGGAATGGGACTTCCACGTTCGATCCAACCATATAATGGTTGAGCCAAATCTCTCTTCAGCGATTCACCCCCGTGCCATATTCCAAGCATGAATGTGGGACTCAAACCAAAAGAACCAACCAATGAATACCGAGGCTAAACCACCTCACCCTCATCAATAAAAACCAGGCTTTATTGTAATCCATCTCGAATCACTAGGCCAAACAAGCATGGATGCCACTGGATGACACTGTGAGGATTTCTCCTTCCTCCTAGTATCTCAGGATTTACCAAAATCCAACCTAGATCATTAGGCCATAAACCGAGATCCCAGTCTCTCAAGCTTTACCGTAATCCACACTAGATCAGTAGGCCCTAAACCGAGACCCACTGTCCAGGCTTTAATGCATATCCCAAACCTGGGATTACTAGGCCCAACGAAGAGAAAACCACCTCTAAGCTTTACTGTATATATGACCATTCATTAGAAATGATTCCTAGGCCATCCAAGGTAACACAAAATTCATCTTTACTGCAACCCATAGTTTGGTTTAGGGGTTACTAGGCCACGTGTTCTATCATTTTGGAGATCCACCTCACTCAGCTTCGAATCCATTCGACCATCCATCTCAACCAAAACATGAGAACCCCAACACACCATGGCTATCCAGAAATGGCATGGGTAGGATGAAAATGCTGTTACACCTAGGAAAACCCATGCCATAACAACAAAAGAACCACATGCAATACCATGCATGCCAAATCTAGCAAGAAAATCACACATGCAAAGAGACACATGCAGAGAACAATGTTGTAGTTACTTGATCCTGATCTTCCTTGATTGCTCCTTCCTTCTTCTTGCCTTCTTCACCTTTCTTGATCCCAGGCATAACCATAGAAAAAAGTTGAACCACAAGCTTATACTAACTATGAGCTTGCTAATTATTAATTTGAGGATTTTGTGATCTATTTTTTGTGTGGTTTTATCTTCTCGAGTCATCCCATACATATTGTTGGAATTGACGTTTCGAACCATCCTCAGTGGTTCATCACAAATCCATGAGTGAAAAATTCAGAACTCAATAGTGTTATTAATTAATGTGAGGGTTGGGATGTGAATGAATGGCAACTAACAAATTTTGAAGGAAGGAGAGTGAATCGATTGATAATGATTTAATTTAGATTTAGTTTCAATTCTATTTAATTTTGATAATGATTTTAGTTATAGATTTAATTTTAAAATCTAGTTTTTCTTTTAAAGACTATTAATAATTGAAAATTATTCATGCAAGTTAATCCATAAATTAATTATTAATAAATAAATTTTATTTATTGACAATTATATATTAATAGGATGTTTAAATTATTTTTAGTTTTAAAATGAATGATTAGAAAGAAAAGAAATGATAATTAATACCTCATATTTATTAATAACTATAAACTAAACTGATTATTTCTTGATTAATTTAATTTTAAGATTGAAATTAAACTAAATTTAATGTTTGAAATTAATTGTTATTATTATTATTTTTTGAATAAAATTGTTTCTTTTTTTTTTAAATAATTACTATCTAGAGTTTTTTCTAATGATTTTCCAAGTATTAATATCTATAAACTTTGATTATTTCATTATTAATTATTATTATTAATTTATAAAGTTTTAGAATTAGAATTGAATATAATGATTGAGATTAAATTGAATTAAAGTTTTAGGTACAATTAGATTAAGATTGAATAAATTAAATTAAATTGAAATTATAAAATTATTTATGATTTTTCTTATTATTAAAATATTTTAATAAATTTTAGGGTTGGTATACTATAAGGAAGACCTTGAAAAGCCAAATTTATCGATAAGAGGGCAGGGAGCAGCAAGGAGAAGGTAGAATCCGAGCTTAGACTGGGAATCCTATTATCACTTTTTCCAACCATCATCGCGGTTAAGGTTGTCAGGGTGTTTTCCTATTCCGATAGCTTCTCTAAATTTTCTATGGTGATAATGATCAATCTTGGCCACGACACACGAGTTTTCAATACAAATATGATGATTGGTTTTACTTGAGTACTCGGCCAAAGTTGAGGTCTTGGAACAATTATCTTTAATGTCAGTAGCGTGCTCTTGAATCCTAGTTAAGATTGATCTACCAGTCTCACCAATGTAGGTATTTCCACAAGAACAAGGAACCAAATAAACCCCTTTGTGGTTTTTTTGGTGTAAGAGCTTGCCAACTGATCCGCATATGCCTTTTTATGAATGAAGCTTCTATTTTCTTCATTTTCAATTATTTTCCTTCAATTTCATCCTCACATGCAACTTGTGACCTTTCACCTTCCTTTTCTCCTAATTTCCATTATTTTCATAAATAAATGTGCAAAAATTCCATTTCTCCTTTCCAAAGCTTTAGCGATTACCTTTTCCAATTTCCTTAGCCACAAACAACGAAATGAACACCCCCTTAGATGTCTTGCCCAACATTCATCTTGCAATAAATGTCCCTTCATCTGTGGTTTTATATATTTTTACATGAGTTTTTAACCAGGGCTATTACAGAACCCTCCCCCTTGGGGGAACACCGTCCTCATTGTTAAACCATACCAAGTCCTCAACAAGACCGTTGAAAAGAAAACATAATACCCATGACGCTTTATAACTTAGCTCGTTGCAATATTTAGAATGAATGACCTGTTCAAAAGAAAAACATCATGACAACATACCGCATACTGGAGCTTTATAACACAACTCATTATGATATTTACAATAACCACATATACATATATGCACATTTGTTAAACTAGCAAATAAAAGGATACAATGCCTGTATCAATTAACAAGGGAATCCAGAGGATCACACCTCCACCCTCAAAGTAATACAAGGATTCACCTCCTTCCTAGGAAGTCCATAATCCATTGCCATAGTCAAAGTTGCATCCAATGTCTAGCGTTATAATCCTACGCCACTTGTCCCCTCAGTGAACAGTTACAGACTCATTGTTCTAGGGTGCACTCCCAATGTGTATATGATTCCATTTGGCAATGCTAATGACCAAAACAAATATATTCATGACCTTCCCTTCTTGGATACATAGTCCCTAGGGAGATCTAGTCACCCCCTTCTGTGCAGTCACTCACCTTCCAAGTTCATCAATATTCCCTATCCCGAGCGATCCATCCCTTGGTAAGCCTTTCTTGCATTTGAAGACCAAACAACCAAGGCATATTCCCTCCTAAACCATCATATCGATCATAGGATGTTCATGGAGATCAATGGAAACTATTGGGTACCAGTGTCCCACAATTTTCCTGCTCCTGAAGTACTCTACCAGCATATTGTTTCATGTTCCAATTTCTTTTGTTGTTGTTGCCAATTCTTGCAGTTGATTTCAACCACCCAATTAGACTTGCTCATGCATTCCTATTCCAAGCACTTCAAATTGATTTCCACAACAGACAAACACCCAGTGCCTTCTCCAAAACCATGTGCACGTACACATAGTGTGCATCATACATATAAAATCACAAAATTCATACAACACCATGTAATACATCCAGCTACAACGGACATACAACACATACACCTACACCTGTTGTATAATACAACACAAATACGTATATAGAGTGCAACACAATGAATGCATATGTCACAATACCATGACTATAGAATCCACATACATAGTACCGCATGCCTGCAACACAACACGTATGACATGTACCCAATCCCACATGTACACTAGTACCACATGTATAAAGAACCACCTTCACAACGTGTGCACAACATCACATGTACATGGCACCATCTGCACAACATGTACACAATGCCTCATGTACACTACACCAATTTACAAAGTGTACATAATACCATATGTACACAAAACCATGCAGACGATAGGTACACGAAACCACATGTACACAATGCCTCATGTACACTACACCAATTTACAAAGTGTACATAATACCATATGTACACAAAACCATGCAGAGGATAGGTACACGAAACGACATGTACACAATGCCACATGCACGACATGTACACAACACCACCTGCACACAACGCCACTTGTACAACATGTACACAACACCACTTGTACAATCATGCAAACCACACCAAATGTACATATCACCATATGTACAACATGCACACAACACCACCTATACATCGCATTGCATATCCAACATGTACATAGCATTATCTGTACACAACATTTCATATCCAATCATATGCACAATACCATATGCAATATTTGCACAACACTATTTGTACCATGCTATACATAACACTACATAAACAACATGTGCACCCACTATATATACACAACACCACATGTGAACACATCATAGGTTCAACAAGTACAACATATACAACATATTTACAATAGTAGTACCACACATCCAAAACCACAATGTCTTTACACCTTAGATCCATTTACTTTACCTTTTTGGTTACCTTTCTCATGACTTTACTGGCATCATCCATTTACCATAATGGACCCAGCCAGTCCAACTGACTGTCATAGTCTTACCTTTCGTTGTGCTTACTCATGCACCAAGTTTCATCCCTATCTTACATTACCTGTTTGGTACCACACAGCTCTCCCCGAGCTCCCTTAACTTTTCCCTTTCCCAACCAATTCCCAAGACTCAAAACAATAAAAGGAAAGAATGGAAACAAAAACAAGAAGACCATGAAAACCAAAAGAAATATGACACCACAACAAAGTGGCATATCTATGCACCAGACACAATCAAAATCGCAAATCAAGCGCAACAATCGCAAAAGACCAAAAGCACAAGACTAACATTAAACACCATGACTTAATCCCCATGGTTCCTAAGGAAAGCTTGACCGGAGCCTTCTTTGATATTTCATGGCAACCTCTCTTGCCATGCAATTCCCTGCATCATGTTGTCATTAACACATAACTGTTATTGCATAAATAAACTTAACAATACACCAATTTCCTCATCTTTTTGTGCCAAGAACGTTTCTTGCAACTGAACACATCCACGACATCTCTCAAGGGACTCCAATCCTTTGACTGATCCACCTATAACTAAAGACTAGCTAAAATACTTGTCAATTACATGTTCATGAATATAGAATGTATCCACATAATGTCTGACAATATTATTAAGAAGACTTCTTGTGTGCAAAGTAATTATTCATTTTGAATTAGGGTTTCCAAACATAGCCAAAGGAATTCTTGTCCAATTCCTTTCCTTTACCTTTTTACCTTGCTGTAATTGAGGCTTACCATGTATTGTCAATCACACAACTATTAGTTATATAAACACATCAATTATTACCTTTTCATGCTGATACCAAGCATGTATTCTGCAACTACTCACACATGTCAACCATATGTTCCAAATATCAAGACAATCATATCTATCAATTTGAAATCAACTTTTACAAACAATCATGTCATAACCCATAGCCAACTCATAGTCATTAGAAATAATGCTACAACTTTCAACTACATTCAAGTACATATCAATTGTCTCAACACATATGTGTTAGTACAATCATCTTAAAACAAGATCATTTGAACACATACTCATATTATGCAATTCATCAAACATTCAACCAACTTGCAAACATACCATCCTAAATAAATCAACTAGACGACATAATAGACACCAAACACTTGAACACCA
Organism: Pinus taeda; assembly: GCA_000404065.3. Taxonomy (NCBI): domain Eukaryota; kingdom Viridiplantae; phylum Streptophyta; class Pinopsida; order Pinales; family Pinaceae; genus Pinus; species Pinus taeda. The sequence continues at coordinate 373,415 of APFE030983851.1, forward strand.
AATAGACATCATACTCAAACAGTCAAGCACAAGGTAGATGACATAAGCAAGTTCATAGCTTAATGTATCTCAGGGGAGGCTATCTTGTGTGCACAATCAATCTAGTTAGCATGATATAATGTCTCAACATATCAACTCAAACATAAATCATGATATCCATAACAATAAATAACTAACATGTTCACACCATAAGCTCATAAACATTGGTCATTCATACATATCAATCACATATGCAAAGTCAATCCAGATTAGTACAACACCATATCACAAATATGTCGGCTCATACTAGAATGTCATAACCATAACCATCTGCATGCCCAACATGAAAAACTATATGACGATATGCTCTTATCCAAAATTCTAATGTTGCAACCTCATTATGATGATTTGCATCTCTTGCTCTATCTCAGCCAACACATTAGCATCATAACAACCAATAACGCTATGATGACATAAATTTCATACAATGAATTCACAGGTCATGTTTGACCTACTATTCATACATAAATATAACCAAGACCATACATGCATAACAACTACATATAGACATATAACATATGAGTACCAAACCATATACACCTCATTCTAGCTAGATTCCAGTTATCAATGCATTACCATATCAACCTCACAAACCATGACCTCATGTATGACAACAACAACCATTACGTCACTGTACACATTGCCCTATGCAACCATCAACATGCATAACCAATGCATAATCAACTACACATACACATGAATGCATGTATTTGAGCATAAGAAATCAAATCTTATAACCAACCTACCAGACTGATACATGTAATACAACATACAAAAATGCAACCTAACATACAAGGATGTGATCAAGTGACATATACCAACATGTAACCACTCATACACTCATGATGATGCATTCCATAAAATAAACGTCGAGTTCCTCATGACAATCTTACTACAACCATTATTAACATAATGTAATGCAACAAGCACATGGAATGCAAGTGTGAGAGACACACATGCAACTCACATGCATGTATGACCAACACATATCCCATTGCATCCAAGGGTTGAACCATGCTCTGATACCACTCTGTAACACCCTCTTCCCACATCTACTCAAGTAACTATGAAAACCAAGGTAAACATGCAACGAGAGGCTACTATGATTGGATTTTACCTCCTATGTGTCCTTAAGGAAGTGGAATCGATGAAAACATAACACACACACATTCAACATCAACTTTAGGACCCTCAGGAACCAATCCAAAACTTCATATAGCTTGCCCTTGGGTCCTACTGAAGTTTTGACCAACTTAAGACTCAGTCGCTCTCATTCTATAGGCATTGCAACATCCAGAAACCAAAAGTCGCTCTCATAGGCTTGCCTACCAGCATCCAGAGACTCATTTCGCTAGTTCTATGCCAACGTCCCTGGGATTTGAGCCACTTTTCCAGGCCTAGAGCCCATGTCACTACCTAGAATAGAATGATAACTTAGAAATAGTAAAAGGATAGGGAAACAATGATGTAAAAGCAATAAGTTAAACAAGACCTTAATCAGACCCCTACTAGCCATGACAGACATGTCGTCAAACATGTCACAAGCATGTAATCTATAGGTGTAACGAACAAAATTAAACATAGGGATCTTTTACTTATATGAGAATCACTAAGAACCATTTTTCCCTCATGTCATTTACTGCATTACCATCTATTAGACCATACATACATTACCTATTCATTTACAATTAAAAACATGCTGAGAGCCATACATAGTTACTGCCATAAAACACACATATAACAAGCATAATAACAACATAAATACTCATGGAAGTATAGCCATATGGACCACATATAATCCATCAAAATGATCATAGAAATACAAGGAGTAATAACCTTTCATTAATGATGCAAAAACCAAACCTGGGATGGGACTTCCACGTTTCACATGACCATAAAATGGCTGAGCCAAATCTCTCTTCAGCCATTCACCCTTGTGCCATATTCCAGGCATGAATGTGGGACTCAAACCAGAAGAACCAAACAGGGCATACCGAGGCTAAACCACCTCACCCTCATCAATAGAAACTAGGTTGTACCGTAATCCATCCCGGATCCCTAGGCCAACACAATGAACAAATCATAATAGGGTTTATGGTGATCTCCACCCGATCACTAGGCCAAACAAGAATGGATGCCACCAGATTTATCCACCTACAATGTAATGAATTTTCCTTCCTCCTAGTCTCTCATGATTTACTACAATCCAAACCTAGATCACTAGGCCCTAAACTGATACCCCAGTCTTTCAGGCTTTACCACAATCCCCATAGGATATCTAGGCCCTAAATTGAGACCCACTCTTCAGGATTTACAACATATCCCAAACTTAGGATTACTAGGCCCAATGGAGGGAAAAACACCTCTTTTCTTTACTGTATATCACGCCATTCACTGAAAAGGATTCCTAGGCCATCTGAGGCACCACAAAATATGACTTTATTGAAACTCATAATCTGGTTCAAGGGTTACTAGGCCATGTATTCTATCATTTTGGAGATCCACCTCACTCAGATTCAAATCCATTTAGCCATCCAGTTCAACCAAAACATGAGAACCCTAGCACACCATGGATATCCGAAAATGGCAAGGCTAGGCTGAAAATGTTGTTACACCTGGAAAAACCCATTCCACAACAACAAAAGAACCACATCTAATACCATGCATGCCAAATCTAGCAAGGAAATCGCACATGCAAAGTGATACCTGCAGAGAACCATGTTGTAGCTACATGATCCTTCTCTTCCTTGCTTGCTCCTTCCTTCTTCTTACCTTCTTTCCCTTTCTTGATCCCATGCATAACCATAGCAAAAGATTGAGATAGGAGCTTACACTGACTAAGAGGTTGCCGACTTATCCTCAAAATCCTTTTTATGAATGAGGCCTCTACTTTCTTCATTTTCCATTATTTTCCTTCAATTTCCTCCTCACATGCAACCTGTGACCTTTCACCTTCCTTTTCTCCTAATTTCCAGTATTTTCATAAATAAATGTGCCAAAAATTCCATTTTGTCTCTCCAAAGCCTTAGCCATTGCGTTTGCTAATTTGCTTAGCCATAAAAAACCAAATGAACACCCCCCTAGGATGTCTTTCCCAACATTCAGCTTGGAATATGTGTCCCATCATCCATGGTCTTATATATTTTTACATGAGTTTTTAACCAAGGTTGTTACATACAAGTAAACACATGAAATAAGCATGAAAATAACCAGTCATATAACCATTCTTATAACCAACATTAAAACATGCAAATAATAATGAGATAACAACCATTAAAGCCACATATTAACAAGTACAAAAGCAGGAGAACATAGCTTTTATTAATCATAGGCAACGCTGAATCGGTTCGGGAATTCCACGTACCACCTGACCGTAGACATAGCTGAAGCAAATATTTCTTTCAGCCAGTCACCCCTATGTCATATTCCAAGCATGAATGTGGGATCTCATGGATAAACCAATCCAAATATAATCAAGGGAATCCAGAGGTTAAACCACCTACACCCCCACAAAACTCCGATCTCACCAAAACCTACACCGAGATCACAAAACCAAACCAAGCTTGGAATGCCTTCAGACTCCATCACTATCCTAGAGTAATTTCCTATCTCCTTGTCTCTCAAGATTTACCGCAATCCACATTGGATCACTAGGCCCTTAACCGAGACTCCACCCTCAGGCTTTATTGTGTATCCTACCAAAACTGATCAAGGGATTCCTAGGCCTTTGGGAATTTTCATAAGACCACCTCTGCCCCATATTTTGAAACCATCTGGTAATTCCAAAGCTCAAAATCGAGAAAAAAATCCCATCACACCATGGCTATCCATAAAAAGTCAAGGAAAGTATGAAACCCATTGTCATAACTCGACAAAACCATGCCACCAACAATAAGAGAACCATATACCAACATTCAAATCCATGCATGTCAAAACCAACTAGGAAATCACATGCAATATGTTACCTACAAGTATTCCTGCTGAAACTGCTTGATACTACTCTTCCTAGCTTGATCTTATATTTCCCTTGCTTTCCTTGTCGTTCCTTTGCTTGCTTTTTCATTCCTTACTTCAAAGCTATAATTCTCCAAGTAAACTCTAAGTGTCCAAGAGTGAGAGAGATCCAAAACCGAAGTGATCAAAAGCCATGAATTGATCCTCAAAAGCCTTTTTATCAATGAGGCCTCTATTTTCCTCATTTTCCATTGTTTTCCTTCAATTTCCTCCTCACATGCAATCTGTGGCCTTTCACTTTCCTTTTCTCCTATTTTTCTTTATTTTCATAAATAAATGTGCCGAAATACCTTTTCTCCTTTTTAATGCCTTAGCCATTTCATTTTCCAATTTCCCTTAGCCATAAACACATCCAGTGATGCCTGTAACACCCCCTCCTCCTAGGTCCACCCAAACAACCTGTTAGCCAGGGTAAACAAGCTATGAGAGAGGCTACTATAAGGGATTCAACTTCCTTGGTGACCTTAAGGAAATGGAACCAACATAACATATCAAACGAACCCATCCACATCATCAACAACACCCTCAGGAGACATGTCAGCCACTATGACATCTTGTCCTTGAGTTCGAATGATGATTTAAGCATTTTAACCCCTAGTCCTTCTCATGCTATAGGAAAGCCAATGATTAGAATCCAAAGTTTCTCTCATAGAGCTGTGTTCCAACGTCCCTGGACTTTTTCCAGCATACTTGTGCCAGCGTCCCTGAGATTTGAGCAACTATTTTAGCCCAGAATCTCAACCTCTGCCCAAAAATTCTTATAAACTTCAAGATCCATCAAAGACATGATGACAATATAAACAAATTAAAAATCAACCTCAAGACTAGGCCTAAGCATCCCCAACTAGGATTGACATTATGTTAAACTCTTGGCATCATGTAATGCAACCTATAGGTCTAGGATACAAGACATAACATAAATGACTGAAAGAGCCTATGAAACATAACTAGAAGGATCACCTCCTTCTCCATTGAACTATTATATCATCAATTAGGTCTTGGATCCATCCATTTAACAATTACAGGTAAATACATAAAATAACCATGACATGAACCAATCATTTAACCAGCATAAAACCATATAAATATTAGGGATATGACAACCTTTATATCCACATATAAACTAGTACAAAAGTAAGAGAAATTAGCTTTTATTAATCATAGGAAAATATGACCACGTTCGGTACTTCCACGTACCACTCGACCATAGACATGGCTAAACCAAATATCTCTTTCTGCCAGTCATCCCTGTGCCATATTCCAAGAATGAATATGGGATCTCATAGAACAACCAATCCAAGAAAAACCACGAGAATCCATAGGTTAAACCATCTCCACCCTCACCCAATCCCTATGATTTGGTGTCAACATTCACACCAAAATTGGTGCTCCGATCATGACTGAACCGAACTTGGAATGCCATCTAGAATCTGGAATCCATCACTATCCTTGACGAATTTTCCATCTCCTTGTCTCTCAGACTTTACTGCAATCCAATCCTGGATCATTAGGCCCTAAACTGAGATCAGTATCTCAGGATTTACTGCAATCTAAACCTAGATCAATAGGCCCTAACTCGAGACTCCTCCCTCATGCTTTACCATGTATCTCGTTAAATTCAATCAAGGGATTCCTAGGCCTTTGGTAATGAACCTTGAGATCACCTTTGCCCCAAATTCTGAAATCTATCTGACAAACCAAAGATCAAAACTAAGATAAAAATCACAACATACCATGGCATCCGGAGAAAGGCAAGGCTAGGCTAAAAACTATTGTCATAACCTAGCAAAACCATGCCACTGACAACAAGGGAACCATACACCAACATGCAAATCCATTCATGACCAAACCAGCTAGGAAATCACACATGCAAAATGTTACTTGCATGTATTCCTGCTGAAGATGCTTGATCCTACCTTCCTTTCCTTGATCCTTTCTTTCCTCCAAGAAAACTCTAAGTGAACAAGAGTGAGAGAGAGAGAGAGAATAATGAGAGAGCTCCAAACTTGAATTGAAAAGAGGTTACGAACTGATCCTCAAAAGCATTTTTATTAATGAGGCCTCTATTTTATTCATTCTCCATTATTTTCCTTCAATTTCCTCCTCACATGCAACCTATGACCTTTCACCTTACTTTTCTCCTAATTTCCTTTATTTTCATATATAAATGTGCCAAAAATGTTTGTTTTCCTTTTAATGCCTTTGCCTCAGCCTTCTCCAAATTTCCTTAGCCAAAACACACATACATTAATGGCCACTAGGATATATTTGCCCAAAATTCAGCTTGGAATAAGTGTCCCTTAACTGTGGTCTTATTTTTTGCCTTTATAACTTTTATTACATGAAATTTTGACCAGGGGTGTTATAGAACCCTCCCCCTCGGGGAACACCATCCTCGGTGTTAAACCACACCATGACCTGAGCAAAACCATTGAAAAGAAAACATACTACCCATGGAGCTTTATAACTTAGCTCGTTGTAGTATATACAATGAAAGACTTGCTCAAAAGTACGACATCATGACAACATGACAAGATAACAACCATAATAACATGACACCCATACTGTTTATTGGAGATTTATAACTTATCTCATGGTAGTATTTACATCCATATACCAAAACATTGAAAAACATATGCCAAACATATACCAACATCAAACCAAAATTGCTTTGTATCAACAAGAAAATAATGAAGGATACAGGGTCCACATTTGATCTGTCATCTCCCATGTAGATTATTCAGGCCTAAAGTGCTTCCAGTACACTTTAACTTGCTCTATGGATTTGTACCTGAGCATGAGAAGTTTCTGCTGCAATATGCACTAAGGCTTCGGCTGGAACCCTCCTTTCTCCACCTGCAATACAGACCAATCAATAACATGATCAACATCCTTTATATACTTCTTAAGCAATGAAATATGGAAAACATAATGGAATTTCATTGTTGGAGGTAGTGCAAGTCGATATGCGACTGGTCCAATTCTCTCAAGGATATCAAAAGGCCTGCAATACCATGGTGCCAACTTGGCACATGAACCAATCCTCAAGGATATTTTCTTGGGCTTGATGCACAATAACACATGCTTCCCAACCTGAAACTCCTTGAATACTTTGTGTTGATCTACTTAACTTTTATGTCTATCTTGTGCTACCTTTAGATTCTTCTTTATAACCTAGATTTCTTGCTCCATGTCTGCCAACATGTCTGGTCCAATAAGTACCATGTTCACTAGATCACTCCAACTTATGGGAGTGTTACAACTCCGCCCATACAATGCCTCAAAATGACTCATCCTCAATGACTCGTCATAACCATTGTTGTATGTGAACTCAACCAATGGAAGATACTCCTCCCATTTCCTCTGATGGTGCATCATGTACATCCTCAACATATCCTCCAAGATCTTGATGACCCTCTCTATTTATCCATCTGTCTGCAGATGGTAAGCTATACTAAAGGCCAACTTTGTGCCCAAGCCTATAAATAAATCCTTCCAAAACTTGGAAGTGATGATCCAGGTGGATATTGGTGACCACTTGCCAAGTCCACTTGGACCCCCACCATTGTTTCTTTTAGTTTTTTAGTTTCCTTAATTGTAGCACAGTTTTACTGTTTTTAGCAGTTTTTCGGGTCCTGAACTTCTGGATCTGTTTTGAGGCCATAAACAACGTTTTTTGGGAAAACTGGGAGAAACATGGGACCATGGACTAATGTTTCTCTTCCCAAAGTTGTAGTTCTCAAATATATCTTTCTAACGAGATATTGTGCGCGTCAAACGAAGATCGTATGCCAAAGTTACGACCCCGGGAAGTTGATGTACCAATTTACCCAAATGGGGCTCACAGTTTGGTGTTTCATCTTCTAGGGTTAGGTTTTTGGATGTTTAGGGTTTTCCATTGTTTCTCAAAAATAAATAGGCCTCTGAGCCTCGTTGTAACATAGTTCAAATGCATGTAGCCGACGCATCTCTTCTCAGAGATAAGCTACCATCGCCCTAGCTTGTTTATTTCCATTGTTGTTTGTAAGCATATTTCAGTATTTTACATTAATGAAATGAAGTATTATTTCCACTACATCTCTGTGTTTATGGTTATCTTTGTAATTTGTTACATTCTTGTCTAATTCTGGACCAGTGGTATCAGAGCGGTCTGCTTTTTCTCTGTTTTTCTTTGCATGTCCCCAACGAGGTCGGGATATAAGGAGTTAGGGATTGAACTGGTCAAACTTTTACAAGACCAGCCTCGCAAATCCCAACAGCCTCCCATGGTGGATGAAAAGAAAGATGAGGGGGTAGGAGATCCTATCAAAATCTTGCTTGAAGAAGCCCTTGAGTAACAAAGGAACGTGATGATGGACAACTTTGCCCAGATCCTTTAGCAGCTACCCAAGGGCGACGCATCTGCTTCCAACAGCTACTTTGGAAACCCCACATGGTTTAAGGTACAAGTTAGTTTTGAAATCTCCATATTCGAGGGTCAGATAGACACATATGCCATCGGTAAATGGTTAAATCTACTAGAGGGTTATTTTTCTCTTCATGCTTTTTCTAGTCAAGAAAAGATTATTTTCGCTCTTCTCAAAGTAGCCGCCCACGTCAAGGATTGGTGGGAAACCTACTGCAAGCAGAAGGATGAAAGTACAGGATCATTATTTTCAGCCACACCCACTTGGGATTCATTCTGGGATGCCATCAAGGAGTAGTACTACCGTGTCAGAAGCTATGAGGATCAATACATAAAGTGGACCACGCTGCGGTAGGGAAGGGACCAAGATGTGCCGAAGTTTACCAATATTTTACATACCCTTCACACAAAGTTGGGCATCAAGGATTCAGAGCAACATTTGGTAATCAAATACCGTGGCTGCCTACACAAGTACATCTAGAAAGAAATATAATTCCTAAACATCCCTTCGCTCAGCACAGCATACCGATATGTCGTCAAGGTCGAGCAAAAGTTTAAACAGAAGAAGCAAGACTTTGGATCTACGAATCTGAAGTAAGGGAATGTTGGAAATAATACTGAGAGGGGGGGTGAATCAGTATTATCAAGTCAAATATTCCTTTTTCAAATCCAAATGATATACGCTACCTCAGTTAATTAAACCCGCAACTATGTAGAAGGAAACCCACGTATACTATGCAAACTTATAATTTACTTTATCTTTCAGATGTTGATTGTTAATCTGTGTACCAGAAACAGTAAAACAGAGCAGAAGACAATCACACACAAGAACACAAGATATAAGGTGGAAACCCAATGTGGGTGAAAACCACCTGCTGCAATTCGTCTCTATCTTCTCTTTAATTAGAAACTTCTTTTACAATGTACTGGTGCAGTCTTTTTACCAGTACGCGGGCTGCAACCTGCAGAGAGCTACAACTCTCTCTCGTTCTCCAGTTTCTCCTGGAAGGGAGCAACAACCCCCTTTAGCTTTTGCACTACCCAAGATACTAGTACGTAGGTGTTGGCCTACAGAAGGCTACAACCTTCTCTTTCTTCCAGGGACCACTTTTCATCAATTTTTCAAACTGGATCCATGAACATCAATCAATCATCAAGAATTTCTGCATCAAACAATCTCCTTTTCACCAATTAGCACTGAATCAAGTAGACACTTCTCTAACAGCTGTATCCAAATCACAGTAACAGTAACCACACACCAAATCCGAACCCAAAACAAAAGATACTATCATTCAAGCTTAAAGATTATGACCCATCAATAGAACTTATCCTTCTCCTTGCACTTAGGTTCCTTCTTTATTCAGATCCAGATCTCCACCATAACCCAATCACAGTATTCCAGATCTAGCACTTTATCAGATATTCAATAAAAATTCAGATGATGCTTTGCCAAATGATCTCCTTCCTCTTTTATAGGCTTAGGCCTTTCACAATACCACGGTCCAAAACTATAATAACACAATACCATGAACCCAATACTTGAGATCAACACTCTTGGATGCAATACCACGGACCAAAACCATAGGATCAAAAATTATCAGGCTAATACCATGAACCAACCATGAAAGTGCGTGAACTTTTCTCCACATGAAATAAAATTTTCTCTGCATAAAATTCCGTGAACTTTTCTCTACATGAAATAAACTTTTCTCTACATAAAATTCTGTGAACTTTTCTCCACATGAAATAAACCTTTATGTGCATACAATTCCGTGAACTTTTCTCCACATGAAATAAACTTTTATAGAATTTTCTTTGCATAAAATTCCATGAACTTTTCTCCACATGAAATAAACTTTTCTCTGCATAAGATTCTGTGAACTTTTCTCTACATGAAATAAACTTTTCTCTGCATAAAATTCCGTGAACTTTTCTCCACATGAAATAAA
>APFE030983851.1:384089-416459 GCA_000404065.3 Pinus taeda
AAATTCCGTGAACTTTGCTCTGCTGCACTAAATTTATCATATGAGATGAGTGGGTTGCCATCAAGTACAACATATGTATCATAATGCCAACAATCTCCCCCTTTGGACTTGATGTCAACAACAACCAATCACTCTCCCCCTTTGACATCAAGGGCAAAGGGAAAACCAAGATAATCTCTTTCCTAGAGAAAGATTCTGCTGCCCATACTTCCCCTGAGTACCTGCTGAAATCTCTGAATGAGCGCCCCCTTTGTATATGCCAAGGTGTACCACTCTGTCCATGCTTCCTCTGAGTACATGCTAAAGTCTCTGCTTTGTTGAAGTGTGCTGTTCATGCTCCCCCTAACTATAAGCAAGCTCTGCAAAAAGATGTTTTACAAGAAGAACATGACTCTATCATAAATGACCTTCCTATCACCAAGGACTCATACATACATTCATTTCCCAACCAAGTGGGGATACATCAAAAGTTTACACATGATAAACAAGAACATTACATCTTTATCCCAGGCATAGTGGGGAAACCAAGATATGTCGTTACATGACCTTGACACCATAAAAGAGATACATGACATAGAGACGAAATATCTAGAGCCAGACTTATGAAAGTCACCAATAACTGATAGTAGCAGCATCTGACAATCACCATTCAGATCAACAACCTTGATTTCCTTCTATTCTTTCTCTGTCTTCGTTCCACCTGAAACCAACAACAACTGTGAACTAGAACCAAAAGCTTCTAAGATAATGCCAACAATGCATCATTAGAAGTTTATCTGCTCCCCCTAAACCTGTGCCAGATGGTCTCTATCAGACCCATATTAGACTATCTTCAACCAGAGCCTGTCCCTTCTGATATCCATCAAGCCTCCATATACGCAACTTTCTCTGCAAAAACCGGCGTATGTACGCGGATCCTCCTCAGGCAACACGCGTACACCCATTTTTCTCTGAAACTGACAAGATTTAACAGCAGGATGATGCATCAACTACTCCCAGCTTCCATCTGAGATATTCAAAATTTTCCCTGGGCAGTGGTTTGGTAAGAATATCAGCAACTTGTTCCTTAGAAGGAACATACTCCAATTTAACCTTTTGTTCCAACACTTGTTCCCGGAGAAAGTGATACTTGGTCGGTATGTGCTTGGTTTTTGAATGCATGAATGGGTTCTTTGAAATGTTGATTGCACTTGTATTATCACATGAGATGGAGATAGGTGTAGTACAAGTGATATGAAAATCCTGCAAGGTTTGCATCATCCAAAGGAGTTGAGTGTAGCAAGATGCAGCTGCCACATATTCTGCTTCAGTTGTAGATAAAGCAATCGAACTCTGTTTCTTGCTAAACCAAGATACTAATCTGGAACCCATAAGGAATGCACCACCACTTGTGCTCTTTCTGGCATCCACGCTTCCAGCCCAATCTGCATCTGTATAAGCATGAAGAGTGAGATCTGTATCTCTAGGATACCATAAGCCATAGTTTTGAGTTTCTTGAAGATACTTGAAAATTCTCTTTACTGCTTGAAGATGAGTTTCCTTAGGATTTGCCTGAAATCTTCCAACTATTCCCACTGCATGCATGATGTCTGGTCAGGTACCTGTCAAATAAAGTAGACTTCCAATCATGGATCTATAGGTTGGTTGATGCATTACTGTTGATTCATCATTTTCACTAAGGCTGCATCCTGTAACCATAGGGGTACATACTGGTTTCGAATCTTCCATGCCATACTTCTTTAGAATCTTCTTGAGGTACTTGGTTTGAGACAAGAAGATACCGCCTTCATTTTGTTGGATTTGCAATCCAATAAAGTATGTCAGTTCTCCTAGCAAAGACATTTCGAATTCTTTCTGCATCACCAAGGCAAAGCTTTGACTCATAGCTTCTTCATTGCTGCCAAAGATAATATCATCTACATACACAACAAGTATTAGCAATTTGTCATTTTCAATTTTTATATAAAGTTTTCTATCTTGTAATCCTTTTGAAAATCCTTGTTGATGAAGATATTTGTCCAAACGATAGTACCGAGCCCTTGGAGCCTGTTTAAGACCATAGAGAGCCTTTTTTAGTCTCCATACAAGATTTCGATCATCCCCAAGAATAAAACCATCTGGTTGCTCAATGTACACTTCTTCTTTTAATTCTCCATTCAGAAAGGTTGATTTCACGTCCATTTGAAATACTTTAAACTTCTGAAAGCTTGAGAGAGCAAGGAACATTCAGATGGCCTCAAGTCTAGCAACGGGAGCAAAAGTTTCTTCAAAGTCTATTTCTTCTTGTTGAGCATACCCTTTACAAACAAGTCTGGCCTTGTTTCTAATAACTTCCCCATTTTCATTCAACTTGTTCTTGAAGATCCATTTTGTTCCTATGACATTCTTATCTTTTGTTCTAGGAACCAACTCCCAAGTGTTGTTACTTTCGATCTGCTCAAGTTCTTCACCCATTGCCTTGACCCATCATTCATCTTTGCATGCTTCTTTTACATTTTGTGGTTCAGTGGAGGAGAGCAAAGCCAAATAGCTTGAGGCTTCTGCAATTGTTCTTCTTGTTTGTATACTTGCCTCCTTTTACCCCAAAATTTGATATTTTGGATGATTCTTCTGAACATACCTGGATGGAGTCTTCTCTTCTATCCTTATCTGTTCCTCTAGTGCCTCTTGAGGTTCTTCTTCATCATCACTCTAATTTTGAGGGTATTCTTCATCCTCTTCGATATTTTCATAATTTACTTGCCTAGGAATGTATCTTTTTTCATCAACCATTACATCAATGCTGCCAACAATTCTTCCAAGTATTTTATTGTAGCACTTATATGCTTTGCTGTGGGGAGAATAACCAAGAAGAATGCCTTCATTTGCTCTAGGTTCAAGTTTTCCAAGCTGTTCATCATTATTCTTAATATAGCATTTGCTTCCAAAAATTTTTAAATGCTTTACTGAAGGAGTCTCACCATACCAGAGCTCATGAGGAGTTTGAGTGTTGTTCACTCGGACATTTGTTTTGCTGAGAATAAATACCGCAGCAAATGCAGCTTCACCCCAGAAGGTTGTGGGAGTTCCAGACTCATCAAGCATAGCACGAGCCATTTGTTGAACCGTTATGTTCATCCTTTCCACCACTCCATTTTGTTGAGGAGTCCTAGCTGTAGAGAATTCCCTTCTTGTTCCATGTTCTTCACAGAAATCGAAAAATTCATTTGAGGTAAACTCCCCACCTTTGTCGGACTTGAGGCACTTAATTTTGTGATCTGATTCGTTTTCAGCCAAGGCTTTGAAAGATTTGAATTGTCGAATGCTTCGTCTTTGTGCTTCATAAGTCATAACCAAACCATCCTGGAGAATTCGTCTATGAATAATATAAAGTATTCTTCTCCTCGAGGTGATATTGTCCTAAATGGACCACATACATCTGTATGGACTAGCTCAAGAGGCCTGCTAGCTGATCCTTCCTTCTCATGGAAGTTAGTTCTGGTTTGTTTACCAAACTGACATGATTTGCATATAGTGTTGTCTGGAATTTTGATATCTAGAAGACCACGAACTGCCTAGTATTTGCATGCTTTCCTTATTTGTGAAAAGCTTAGATGCCCCAACCTCCAGTGCCATAACTAGTGTTCATCATCCTTGTTCAAATATCATTGTTGTTGTCCTTCTTCAAATATGTATAAATTATTTGGAGTTCTTCTGCCTTTGATCACTATTTTTCCTGTATCAAGATCATGAACACTACACCCATTTGATCGAAATATTACCTCGGTTCCTTGATCGCACATCTGACTGACACTTAGTAGATTATGCTTCAAGCCATCAATATACAAAACATTTCCAGCTTTGACCTTTTCTTTCAATTGAGCAGTGCCTTTTCCTTTTATGACTGCAGGGGTGTCATTTCCAAAAGAAACTTTCTTTCCCTTTTCTAAAACACTATATGATTCAAGTTTTTCTTTATCACCTGTCATATGCTTTGAACATCCATTGTCAATGTACCATTGATTTTCTTGACCTTCTGCATATAAAGCTATCCCACATCTTTCTGGTTGCGCTTCCTTCATTCTCAATGTTCTGGCGCTTGAGGTTTGTTCCTTCTGAGTTGTCTTTCAAAACCTGCTCCTGCATTCAGAATCTTCATGACCAAAGTTATTACAAATAGAATATTCAATTTCATTTTCAAGGGTGGAAAAGTTGTTATGGGTCCTTTTTGTGATTCTAGTCATACTTCTTTGTTTTTGAGCTTCTATAGTCATGATTGTCTTATAGGCAATAGATTGAGCTGCTTTGTGGCCAAAGTTATGGCAAGAGAAACATTGGCCATTGAAGAAACTCCTCCGATTACCAAATCTTCCTGTCAAATGCTTGTAGTTTCTATTGTCATCCATTCTTGAGGCAAATTGAGAAGATTTTACCTGTGGCTGGTTGTAGCTTTTGTTCATCCTTAAGGTGGATTGCCCCTGATTTACCTGGCAATCTCCATTGGGCTTTTGCTCATTCCTCCTTGCTGCATCGAGATAACTCTTTGAGGTGGATGCTTGAGATGCTTCTCCATTATACCCTAGACCTGTCTTGATTATAGGAGAATGCTGTACATTGATAATCTCATCCAGAGTTTCAGATCCTTTAACAAATTTAAGATTAAGAGCCTTTGTTTTCTCAATTTCTTTTCTAAGGCCAACAATTTCACATTCTAACTTCTCAAGAAATTTTTCTTTTTCATCAAGTTGGAATTGCAGAGTATCAATGATCATATTCTTTTCTTCTAAACATTTTTTGAGTCTAGAAATCACCTCATAAAAGCCATCCACATCTATACCATCCATGTAATCATCATCTTCAAAAGCCATTAAAAGTTTATAATTATTACCTCATTCATCTTCATCACTATCTTCATGAGTGTAATAGCTTTTCTTGTTTACATTTTGTTTCTTGTTCCATCTAATACATTCTTTCCCCTTGTCAATCTTATCCTTATGAGGACATTTGGTAGCATAGTGACCGACTCTTCCACAAGCAAAGCATTTGAAAGGTAACTTACTTCGGAATCGTCCAGTACCCTGTTGAAGGTTCTTGACAAAATTTGATTCTTCCTCTTCTTCTAATACGTGACCTGACTCATAGTAATCTCCTTTGCCTGAAGCCTTGAAAGAAACTTCTCTCCTGTCTGATGGTCCTCCTTTCCTCATTTCATAAGCAGTCATAATTTCGTGTAACTGTGACATGGTAAGATTTCATAGATTCTCCTTTTCCTCTATTGTAGAAACTTTAGATTCAAACCTAGGAGACAAAGATCTTAGAAATTTTTCAACCACAACAACCTCTTTTATTTCTTCACCCAAGTTTTTCATACAATTGACAATCTCATCTACATGAAGAACATAGTTAGCCACACTTTCATCATTATGCATTCTCAGATATTCATACTGAATTCTGAGGGTTTGAAATTTTGCTCGTTTTACCTGATCATCTCCTTCATAGCTCAGTACAATCTCATCCCATATTTCTTTTGCGGATTTATACTGCATAACCTTGACAAATTCGGATTGAGATAAACATCCTAATAGAGTATTGAATGCCTTTGCATTTGTTTCATATTTCTTCTTCTCAGCCAAATCTGTAGGAGTTGCTGATGGAAAATTATACCCTGTATCTATGATATCCCAGACATCTGTACCAAGAGATTGAAGATAGGCAGTTACTCTTACCTTCCAATATATGAAGTTTGTCCCATCAAAAATTGGAGGCCTGATCGATGCTTCTCTTTCATAGTTGCTCATGATGATGGATCTTCCTTCAAGTGATCAAGCTTCTTCCGAAGGACCTGCTCTGATACCAATTGTTGAAAATAATACTGAAAGGGGGGTGAATCAGTATTATCAAGTCAAATATTCCTTTTTCAAATCTAAATGATATATGCTACTTCAGTTAATTAAACCTGTAACTATGTAGAAGGAAACCCGCGTATACTATGCAAACTTATAATTTACTTTATCTTTCAGATGTTGATTGTTAATCTATGTATCAAATAACCAATAACTAGAAACAGTAAAATAGAGCAGAAGACAATCACACACAAGAACACAAGATATAAGGTGGAAACCCAATGTGGGTGAAAACCACCTACTGCAGTTCGTCTCTATCTTATCTTTAACTAGAAACTTCTTTTTACAATTGCACTGGTGCAGTCCTTTACCAGTACGCAGGTTGCAACCTACAGAGAGCTACAACCCTCTCTCATTTTCCAGCTTCTCCTGGAAGGGAGCTACAACCCCCTTAGCTCTTGCACTGGCCAAGATACTAGTACGTAGGTGCTAGCCTACAGAAGGCTACAACCTTCTCTTTCTTCCAGGGACCACGTTTCATAAATTTTCAGACTGGATCCATGAACATCAATCAATCATCAAGAATTTATGCATCAACAATCTCCTTTTCACCAATTAGCACTGAATCAAGTAGACACTTCTGTGATAGCTGTATCCAAATCACAGTAACAGTAACCAGACACCATATCTGAACCCAGAACAAAAGATACTATCATTCAAGCTTAAAGATTATGACCCATCAATAGAACTTATCCTTCTCCTTGCACTCAGGTTTCTTCTTTATTCAAATCCAGATCTGCACCATAACCTAATCACAGTATTCCAGATCTAGCACTTTATCAGATATTCAATAAAAATTGAGATGATGCTTTGCCAAATGATCTCCTTCCTCTTTTATAGTCTTAGGCCTTTCACAATACCACGGTCCAAAACCATAATAACACAATACCATGAACCCAATACTTGGGATCAACACTTTTGGATGCAATACCACGGTCCAAAACCATAGTATCAAAAACTGTCAGACTAATACCATGAACCAACCATGAAAGTGCGTGAGATCAAGACTTTTGGATGCAATACCATGGACCAAAACCATAGGATCAAAAACTGTCGGACTAATACCATGAACCAACCATGAAAGTGAGTGAACTTTTCTCCACATGAAATAAACTTTTCTCTGCATAAAATTCTGTGAACTTTTCTCCACATGAAATAAACTTTTCTCTGCATAAAATTCTGTGACTTTTCTCTACATGAAATAAACTTTTCTCTGCATAAAATTCCATGAACTTTTCTCCACATGAAATAAAACTTTCTCTGCATAAAATTTCGTGAACTTTTCTCCACATGAAATAAACCTTTCTCTGCATAAAAATCCGTGAACTTTGCTGCACTATAATTTATCATCTGAGATGAGTGGGTTGCCATCAAGTACAACATATGTATCATAATGCCAACAAGTTGTACCTGTATGTGGAGGGTGTTTTGGGCCATTTCTCAATGACTTTCGCCCACTCTGGAGAAATATAATGAAAAAAAGCATCGACCCAATCTAGGAATGCGTCATCGGAAATGTCAAAGAACTGGCCATAGCTTTCAAGCATATGAGTTCCATGCCTTCAAGCATATGAGTTCTAGGCCTCACAAGACATTGTTCCTATTTATCTTCAGGGAAAGATTAAAAAAAGTCTTGTGAAACTCATTTCACAGTCTCTATCAATGAAAAAAGTATGCCATGATTTATTATCTTCAAAATAATTGAAAAGCAATGAAATTACAAATATAAACAATAACGAAATCAGTTGGATGATCGACAGAGGAAAGGGAAAAAAAATTCCAAAAGTGTGATCCCATACAAACATGAAAGAAACCCCATTCCTAGGATGCATGAACTAATTGGCTCATAGTCTTGAAGCGTTGGTCAATGTCTTCGGTCGATGATGTGAAGAGAGTGCTAGACTTGAAGAGGATGAATTAGCCTCATATCAGATGACAGGATGTACCGTGCATGGACTTCCTTCATTTTCCTTTCATGGAGTGTCAGCACAAGATCAATGGGTCTCTTAAGTCTTTGAGACTGCCTCAGAAGAGCCTCCATGGCAACAAAATAATCCATATTTGTAGCAGGCGGTGGAATTAGAGAGACGTGAAACCTGGAATTGGATTTGAAACCTTGAAGACATGATTATAGGACCTCGGGGCACACAAATGTCCTTATTATGAGCATTCTAGTGTCCTCCATGTTCAGTGCCATAAAATCAATGAAAAATTCAAACGCATTCCAAACGCATTTTCCTGACTTGGCCACCAACGACTGCTTGGTCCGACACTCACTTGTGTTATGAGTGGGACTCTTGTGGAACTAACACCACTTTCCTGTGTCCTTCTTCGGCTTCGTGGTGTTGTTCTTTTCTTGTGGCTTTGAGCGGTTGTCTTATGTCACCCTGCCTTGGCTTTGTCCTTTGGGCTTCAGATTTGTAGATCCAAAGTCTCGCTTCTTCTGTTTGAACTTTTGCTTGATTTTGACAGCATATCGGTATGTTGTGCCGAGCGAGGAGATGTTCAGGAACTCCATTTCTTCTTAGATGTATCTATGTAGGCAACCACGGTATTTGAGTACCAAATGCAGCTCAGAGTTCTTGATACCCAACTGTGTGTGAAGGGCATGAAAAATGTTTGTGAACTCTGGCACGTCTTGGTCTCGTCCCTACTGCAGTGTGGTCCATTTGACGTATTTTTCCTCATAGCTTTTGACAAGGTAGTACTGCTCCTTGATGGCATTTTGGAATGAATCCCAAGTGGGTGCGACTGAAAATAGTGAGCCTGTACTTTCATCCTTCTGCTCACAGTAGGTTTCCCACCAGTCCTTGATGTGGGGGGCTGCTTTGAGAAGAGCGAAAACAATCTTTTCCCGACTTGAAAATTCATGAACATAAAATACCCATCTAGCAGATTTAACCATTTATCTACGACATCTGCGTTTATTTGACCTCGAATATGGGGATTTCAAAATTAACTTGTACCTTAAAGGGCGTGGCATGTAGCTACTAGAAGTCGATGCATCACCTCTAGGTAGCCGCTAAAGGATCTACGCAAAGCTGTCCATCATCGCGTTCCTTTGTCGCTCAAGGTATTCATCGAGCAAGATTTTGATAGGATCTCTTGCCCCCTTGTCTTTCTTCTCATCTGCCATGGGAGGCCATTGAGATTTTCAAGGTTGGTCTTGCAAAAGTTTGACCAGTTCAAGCCCCAACTCCTTATATCTTGACCTCGTTGGGGACATGCAAAGATACCACTGAACTGAATTTAAACAGGAACTCAAAAAATTATAGAGATAACCATAAACACAGAGATGTTGTGGAAATAATACTTCATTTCATTAATGTAAAATACTGAAATATGCTTACAACCAGTAATGGAAATAAATTCGCTAGGGCGATGGTAGCTTATCTCTGAGAAGAGATGTGGCAGGTACATGCCTCTGAACTGTGTTACAATGAGGCTCGAAGCCCTACTTATTGTTGAGAAACAATGTAAAACCCTTCACATCCCAAAACCTAACCCTAGAAGATGAAACGCCAAATTGTGGGCCTCGTTTTGGGTAAAATGGTACATCAACTTCCCGGGGTCGTAACTTTGGCATACGATCTTCGTTTGATGCGTACAATAGCTCGTTAGAAAGATCTATCTGAGAACTACCACTTTGGGAAGGGAAACATTGGTCCATGGAGCCATGTTGCCCCCAGGTTTCCCAGGAAATGTCATTTAAGGCATCAAAACGGCTCCGAAAGTTTAGGACCCGAAAAACTGCTAGAAATAGTAAATTGTGCTACAATTTAGGAAACTAAAAAAAGCTGAAAGAGACAGTTGTGGGGTTCCAAATGGGATAGATGAGTGGCCATCAACATCCACTCAGATCAGGAAAGGATCATACTCTCCCTAGTGGAGTCACGATTTTTTTGTCTAGGTAAACCTTATCTACAGAAAGAGATGATCTCTCTAGCTCAATGAGTGGGTCTAGCAACCTAAGTGACAATCTACTAGACACATTGTTGGGTGTAGGAATTGCACTTATGCAAACTCCTCAACACTTAATTGTCAACCCGGGGGATTCACAAACTTAGAGATGAAGCACAGGGAATGCTAGAGATGGTATGAATTTTCCTGATAGAAATTCCTCCTTTAAAGAAAAGCTTGCAGAATCAGAAGAGTAGAAAGTCAATGAATCATTAAAGTAATCTAGTATTGGAACAAGAAATAATGCATTTGCAAAAGAGATTTAGAAATAAAGGAGCAACCACTCTAGTTGACTATTTATTAACTACTGAGTGTGTTTTGTTTAGCAAAGACACCTTAGCACTCTTCAACAGATGGGCCCTTCAAACCTGCTTATGTAAAGATTTCCTTCTTGAAAGAATCAATCTTACACTAGTGCAGTCTTCTTGCACTAGTACAGGAACAAAGATTTATGACGAGGGTGTAAAATGATGTATGTACTAAAAGTATTTTCTTTTGTGTAAGGTCTAGACTTTCTCAAGTCTAGAGGACTCGGCCGAAGTAGCAAGAAACTAGTTCTATTCCAGATTGACTTACTGTTATAATTGGGACTCGGTTGCCTTTAGATATGTTCAGCAGTCATGGCTAAGGCAATGCAAAAATAGGTAGCAATCAAGGGATCCAGATGTGCTGCCAAGATTCACATCACTGTACTGGTGCAAGATATGACAATCGCGGTGCTGGAACTAGTGCAAGATCTGATAATCACAGTGCTGGTGCTAGTGCGAGATCCATTCTGCACTTAAAATCAACGGTCAAGGTAAGCATTAACTATTAAGTAACATAGGAGATATCGATGAGTTATAAAAGTAATTACAAGCGAGCAATCACATAATAATAATTAATAAATGCTAAGTTTGAATTAAAAATTTAAAATATAAAGTAAATGTGAAGTGTATCATCATTCTTCAACTAGTGCAAGATGAGGGCGTAAATGGTAGGTAAAAAAGGGATAAATGGTTATGGTTTTAGGATGGAAAGATGGTCAAAAAAGGGTACAATTTAGGGGACTAACACACTTTCCTAAGTTATGATTGAAAATAGATATGAAGAAGATGGCCTACCTCATTCTAATGCTATCTTGATCTCCTTTTTTGAAGATCTTGAATCACTTGCATCATAGGCTCATTCCTGCTTCTCACAACGTTTATGTACCTCCACAAGAGATCAAGACACAACAAGGCATGCAAATACAAATAGCATATTCAAAAGAAACCTACATAATTGATCAAGGAATGTTAAGAGAGATGATACATAAGCATACACATTAATGGAAAATGAACCAGTAGTTGTATATTAATATAAAAGAAGGGGAAGCATATTCCAAGCCTTTATGCTGATAGGCTCTCCTTGAATGAATGTCCAACTCCAAGCTAAGCTCTCCAAGCACTCCTTCTCCAAGCCAAATGAGTATCATATAGGCACAATATTATCATAAGGGTGCAAATATACATAGACCAACCATTTGGGAATGGGAGAGGATGAATATATAGGTTGGGAAAGGGAGTTAGGATCTCTACAAAGATAGGAGTATGCCCTCATCTCAAGGAAGTAGCTCATAGGGAGAGTAACAAGAGTTCAAGTTGGGAGAACTCGAACTCATCTACGTCGAACAACCTCTACCTTGCTGCTCTAGAAGCTTCTAGATCTGAAGATTCTCATCCTCTTTGGGAAAATTTTATTTTTTGGACTAGCGTGGGTATACAAGAAAATAGAGGGATCCCTTCATGGGTCGATTATAGTGCAACATGCATTCATCAATGTTTTTAGTCACATAAGGGCGATGATTATCAAATTAGGGTTTTGGATCTATTTCCTTCATGGGAAGTTCAAGGCATTTTCTAATCAATCTCTCAGGAAGTATCTGAGTTGCATATATGAATTAGTACACTACATAATGGTCATGTTTCGAGCACTTTGGGGTATGTCACAAGGGAGTGTTGAGGAATGAAAAAATACTATGTAACAAGTCTCCTTGGTGTTATCTTGAAATATTGAGACTAATCCAACAACTTGCATAATACAAGGTCTAGAAGTAGTTAGATAGAATAAGCTGCCAATCATGAAATGATACATGGATTGATTTACATCTAGTGCTTCATCAACTTTACTCAATATACAACCAGTAACCATTGGAGTGCACATAGGTTTTCACTCTTTCATGCCAAATTGTTTTAGTTTCTCTCTAAGATATTTTGATTGAGAAATAAAAATTCCTTTTTCATCTTGAATTAATTGTAAACCAAGAAAGAAATTAGTATCATCTAACATTGACATTTAAAATCTTTTTTTCATTTATTTTGTAAAATTTTAACCCATCTTCTCTAAATTTCTCCCAAAGATAATATCATCTACATACACAAAAATTATGTGAAAATCATCATCCTCAAATTTTATATATAAATTGTTGTTCATAGATCCTTTTTTGAATCTTTGTTGTAGATGTTTGTCTAGCTCTTGATATCATACTCATGGAGGTTGTTTTAACCCATAAAAATCCTTTTTAACCTACACACTAGATTCTCATTATCACCTAATAAAAAAACTTTAGGCTTCTCTATACACACTTCATCTTCTATATCACCATTCAAGAAAGTTAATTTTACATCCATTTGAAAAAACTTATTTTTCTTGCAACATGCAAAGGTCAAAAACCTTCTTATAGCATCTAATCTAGCTACAACTAAAAAAGTTTCATCAAAATGAATATCTTATACTTGAGAATACCCTTTGCACATAAGCCTTGCTTTGTTCCTTACTATTTTTCCTTCTTCATCCAACCTTTTCTTGAACGCCCACTTGGCTCCAATCATGTTTTCATCATTTGGCCTTGCTACAACCTCCCATGTGTTACTTTTGTCAATCAAATCTAATTCTTCATTCATTTCTTCGACAAAAAATTGATCTTATTTGGCCTCATTGAAGCTTTTAGGCTCTACTTGAGATAAGTGAAAATTTTGCTTGATTGAAGCAATGCAAAAAATTTATCCTTGTTTGCACTCAAACATCCATGCTTCCAATAATTTGACTTTATGAGTGCTTCTTTTGAATGTGACTTGGTGGAGCCTTATTTCTAGTGGAAGTCTTTCTCTCTTCTCCTCTTCTCCAGGAAATTATTGGTCCTCATATTCTATGAAATCGTGATCAGCTGCAACATCTTGGGAATCATTAGATTTATGAAAATTTGCTTCAACAATAATACCTTAAATTACCTTTTTGGTTCTCTTGTTGTAGCATTTGTATCCATTTCTCTTCAAGGAATAGCCATGGAATATGCCCTCATCAGGTCTTGGTTTGAACTTCCCAAGCTTGTCTTCAGTCTTCTTGATGTAGCACTTGCGCCCAAATATTTTGAAGTTATCAACTTTGTTTGGTCTCCCTTTCCACAACTCACATGGATTTTTGTCACTATTAAGCCTAAGAATATCTCTATTGGATAAATATATTGTTGTTTGATTTTCTTCTCCCCAAAAGTTATTTGATACACTAGATTCATCTAGCATTGCTCATTCCATGTTTTAGACCAACCTGTTTTTCCTCTCCACTACTCCATTTTGTTGTGGTGTTCTAGCTATGGATTATTGCCTTTTGATCCCATTCTCTTCATAAAAGTCATCAAATTATTTGGAAATGATCTGACATCATATATCATATCTAAGACACTTTATCTTCAAATCAACTTCATTTTCAACAAGTGCATTAAAAAATTTAAATTTGTTGAAAGATTCATATTTTTCTTTCATAAGGATAATTCAAGTGGCTCTAGTGAAATGATCAAAAAATAATATAAAATACTTCTAACCTCTTGGAATTTTCTTCCTTGTAGGACCACATACATATGTGTGCACTAGCTCCAATGGTATGCTTTTCGTGAACTCGTTGGATTTGAAATGCACTCTTGCTTCTTTCCCAAATTGGCATGACTTGCATATTGTGATTTCTGGTTTTTGCGAATCTTGGTAAACCTCAACTTCTCCACACTTGCTAATTTTGATTATATTATCAAAATTAACATGTCACAATCTTCTATTCCATGCACAACCAAGACTCTTCTATTTTTCTCATGCAACCATTATATCTAGTGTCATAAGAAACATACATGTTGTTGTCACTTGTAATATCCTTTGCCACCAACTTTCCTGAATTTGCATTTCTAATATGAAATTATTGATATACGAAAGTCACATCATTCCCATTATCACACATTTGACTCACACAGAAGAGATTATTCTTTAATCCATTAACATAAAGCACATTTTGAGCTTTGGTCTTCTTATCCAATCTAATTGTTCCTTTGCCTTATATGGGAAGTACTGCATCATTTACGAAGATGACATTGCCTGACTTTTGTTTCCATGATGGGGGAGTGAAATTTGAGGACCTTCCTTTCTTGACTTGTTGATTTTCTTTTGATTTGATTTCTTGCTAGATGCAATGACATTTAATTGATTTTTTTCCTTTCAAAGAGTATGCATAATTGGTACATGATTGATCTTTGGCATTTTCTAGAGGAGGCTTATATCCCAAACCCATTTTGTTATCTCGTGACTTTTGCATGTTGATAATATCTTACAAGGTTTCAGATCCCTCGGAAATTTTTTTATTTAAACAGATCCCTTGATTATTTTTTTTATTTAAACATTTTTTAGTTTCTACTTTTAAAATATTGGCCCTTAAAGAAACACTTTTTTCTTCAAGTTTGTGACAATTTTCTTTCCATTCTTCCACGTGATTGGTGAGAAAATTTTCTCTCATGTTTTTTTTCAATTCTCTCTTTAAGAAAATTATATCTTCTTCACGAGAGCATGCAATAGGAGTTCCTTCAATATTCTGCTTCAAGGATTCATTTTCCTTCTCAAACTTGGCCAAGATATTTTGCTTAATCACAATTTCTTGCAACAAATTTTAGTTGAATTTCTCAAGCTCATGGAACTGAGTCTTCAAAGAATTACAAAGCAAAGAATCTTCATTCTCCTTTAAATTAAGTATTTCCTCTTTCAACGGATTATTTTTGTTTCTAACTTTGCTCAGCTCATCAAGTGCAGTAATGAGCTCACCTTCATAATAAATATCTCCATCCTCAAGATCTAATTCATTTTTAGATTCAGAGGCCATGAGAAAACATTCATTGTGCTCTTCATCATCTAAGGAATATTTTTGGTCTTTATCTTTTTGAATTTTTTGAGTTTTATCGTTGCTATTCATAACCTTCCTCTTTCCTTCCTTTTAACTTCTTTTGTGTACATTTTGTACAAAAATGTCCAAATTTTTAACACCCAGAGCACTTGAAAGGAATATTGTTGTTATGCTTTCCAAAACCTCTTTCTAATCTATTGGAAAACTGAGCAAATTCATCATCAAAATCACTACTAGAATACCCTTCCTCTTCCTTCATTTTCTTTGGAAGTTTCTTGAGCTTTTTGTGACAGCCTTGACCTTCTTGGAGGCTTTCAAAGCAGCTCCATTACATTCAAATTTATCTTCTACAATTCATATCTCATAACCTATAAGAATTCCAAGAAATTGTTCCATAGTAAGAGTGATCAAATCAGTTATCTCCTCAATAGAAGAAACATTTGGATTAAATCATACTGGTAAATCCCTTTATAATTTTTTAGTAATGATTTCATCTTGAAATTTTTCATCTATGCTCTTCATCAAATTTGGTATTGATTCAACTCTTTCAAAATATTTTTCAATATTTTCATCTTCCTTCATTTTCAATCTCTCAAACCTCATCTTGTAGGTTTGGATCTTTTCTTTCTTCACCTTCTTATCACCTTCATAGCTATTCTCAAGTTTGTCCCAAAATTATTTTGATAATTGATGCAAGGAAAACCCCACTCTACCCTATAATCACCAGGATCTCTTAAAATCTACGCCATTAGACATGCATTTGCATTGACTGTGTTCCTCGATGCTTCATTTGTTATAACAATACAGACCCGACTCTTCTTCGAACTCCAGGCTCCTTTCAAAACTTGAACCAAATTCATTATTCGATCCCACTCCAACTCGTCTGTTGACTGGTCATTTTTTTTTAATGGCGGCGGGTCCAACAGTAGGCAAAATATGCCCTTTTTAATCAGATTCTCCACGACTTTATAATCAAATTGTCATTTTCCCTTGAGGTGTGCCTTTTGGTGATATGATTGTGCTCCAGTAATTTCCAGCACTCAGACCAGATGAAATTATATTAACACCTTGTATTAATTGACCAGAACACCTTGCGCGCACAAAAGGATTATGCATTCACATGTTTTTACTTGGTTTGAGACCACCTCAAGCAACCACCTATGCCAAAACAAGAAAACATAGAAAATAAAAACGCCCAGGTTCGAACCTTATACAGCCGCATCCATAACAAGCTGTTCAACATTAAAATAACAACGCACTCCTGGAAACAAACACATGCACTAAAATCCAACTTTCGCTCCAACTTATAACGGATGCAACTCTTGGTCAATACGCACAGTTTAAAAACATATTAATGGAACCCGCGCTCCCGGTCAGCAGTTTACAATCCACGCTCTCACACCAGCGAAACTCCATGCATGTAGACAGTATTTGATTAATACACAATGTTATATATATGTGCGGAAACCCTCTCCACGCATACAAACAGGTCATTAACTATCGATTTGGAAGGCTAAGAATCATTCTGCCAGCGGACAACAACTCCACGGGTTTTGACTTCAAACACAATTAATAACATATGCTCCATGACAGTCAAACCCAACCAGGTCAACGCGTATAGCTCCACCCTCCACACGATGATATTGCGTTGGTCATACAAACAACTACACACAGTGATATATTTTCAGGTAAAAACTTGAAAGTTACATGCATATCCTCAGGTACTGTTCACACAAATTACTTTAATGCCACAGATATATATATTTTTTTCATGCAAATCAAATGCGCCCCTGTTAAGAACTGTGGAAATTCGAAGGCATTACCATCGACTCTCAATCTAATTAACCAAGTATCATTCATTTTCCTTAAGAAGGCCGAGAGGGATTTTTATCACAATACTTTTGGCCTCGTCCCTCTCTCCGATGAGATGAGAGCTTTCTGCCACCTTATTTATAATTAAAGGATACATACATAAGGAAAAGATGAAATCTTATCTCCCAAAAAAGCATGATTTTTCCCTTTTTACACAGAGATTTAAAGCTGGAAGCTTTATTCCCTAATTTTATCCTAATTTTAACTAAAAAAAACATAGAAATTCTATCCAACTTCTCTTTCCTAAACTATTTTCCCCATATCCTTTAGAAAAAGAATATTTACATACTAAAATTTATCACACCCCCTCTTTATTCCAGATTTACAAATGAGGACGGTCTCGATGCTCCTGCATCATACAGCCAACCTTAAAATTAATCATGATCTCCTGATCATGTGCCTGGATCCCATACTTTGTGCTGCAAGTTTCCATTTGCCGCTGCTTTTGTCTGTTGTTCTTCTCCAGGTCTCCATACCTTATGCTACTTTGCTCCACTCGCTGCACTTTTGCAATCTTCTGCTGTCTTCCTCTTGCTGCTGCTCTTTTGCTTCACTGGTGTTGGTCTCTTCTAGGACTCCTTCATCATCCTCCGCATAATCATTTTAATTTCTTTGTGTAGCAGACTTTCTCCAGCTTCTTCAGTAAGACCTGTACTCACAAAACAATTGTTAAAAACATAAGGCATCAGTGCCTCTTCTGCTGCTACCATTGTTGTCTCAGCTGTTGCTGCCGCTGTCGCCATAGATGTTGCTACCTCCCAAACTTCCTGTCCCTCTGCAACATGCTTTGGCTCATCACCTGCAATTTCATCTGCAATTTCATCTGCACCTTCATCTGCAACTTTTTCTTCTGGTTCACTGCACTGGCCTCTTTCTTCTGCAATCTCCCTGTCATACTGTGGATTCTCCAACCAATATTCTAACAATGTAATCTATCTGTAGCATCACTGAAGCACCTGATCATCACCTGCATATATACATAAACTTTCAGTATCAACTGTTACTTCCTTTATCTGCGCTTCAGACTTATTCACTTCTTCTGTATCCATAAAAACTTCCTCTTGTGCTGTAACAATTTCATAAGATGGCACATCCTCCTCAACACCTGTAATCACATCACCTGCAAACATACACAACTCATCAGTTTTTAAACTGCAAGTCTTTTTAGTCCTCACTGCTTCCTTCAACAGTTTCCTTTGAACCAATCTACATGTCGGATTTTCAAATTTCATCTCTAGCACAAGAATTCTAAGTCCCTTTCTCACCAAGGCAATCAGAATTTGCCTCAACCTCCTCTGCAATTGTCGCCAAATTACTCTCTTTCCCTTCAGTGGAAAGATCCATTTTCCTTTCTGCTTTTCCTGCTCCTGCAGCCGTTCTTCAAGTGCCTGTAACTGTGCCTTTATTTCTGCAATCTTTCTTTCTCGAACTCCTGTAGTCATCTCATCTCTGTGGCTTCTTTTAGAACCTCTGCTTTCTCCTTTATGACTTTTAGTAGTCATCTCCTTCGCCATGAGTTGCTCCCCTATGAGTTGCATGAAGCCTCTACCACAGCAAGCTCTCTTGCTGCCACTTACCTCACCAATCCTTCCCTCCGGATCTGGTCTCTTGGTAATCATTGGTTCTCTGCTCGAACCTTTTGAGCATCCTCTACTGCTCCTGTAGGCTTCTCCCATCTGCAACTCTGCCACATTCACTTCTCCTTCTTTCCGCTGAGATTTCTTCACTATTCCTGCAAATCAATATTTATCAGTCCCAAAAATCATCACATGCAATTAATAAAAAAAACACTTGAACCTTCAAAGGAAACTGTTCCCGCTTTGATACCACTTGATGCAAGGAAAACCCCACTCTACCCTACAATCACCAGGATCTCTTAAACTCTATGCCATTAGACATGCATTTGCATTGATTGTGTTCCTCGACGCTTCATTTGTTATAACAATACAGACCCGACTCTTCTTCAAACTCTAGGCTCCTTTCAAAACGTGAACCAAATTCATTATTCGATCCCACTCCAACTCGTCTGTTGACTAGTCATTTTTTTTAATGGCGGCGGGTCCAACAGTAGGCAAAATATGCCCTTTTTAATCAGATTCTCCACGACTTTATAATCAAATTGTCATTTTCCCTTGAGGTGTGCCTTTTGGTGATATGATTGTGCTCCAGTAATTTCCAGCACGCAGACCAGATGAAATTATATTAACACCTTGTATTAATTGACCAGAACACCTTGCGCGCACAAAAGGATTATGCATTCACATGTTTTTACTTGGTTTGAGACCACCTCAAGCAACCACCTATGCCAAAACAAGAAAACATAGAAAATAAAAACGCCCAAGTTCGAACCCTATACAGTCGCATCCATAACAAGCTGTTTAGCATTAAAATAACAACACGCTCCTCGAAACAAACACATGCATTAAAATCCAACTTTCGCTCCAACTTATAACCGATGCAACTCTTGGTCAATACGCACATTTTAAAAACATATTAATGGAACCCGCGCTCCTGGTCAGCAGTTTACAATCCACGCTCTCACACCAGCGAAACTCCATTCATGTAGACAGTATTTGATTAATACACAGTGTTATATATATGTGCGGAAACCCTCTCCACGCATACAAACAGGTCATTAACTATCGATTTGGAAGGCTAAGAATCATTCTGCCAGCGGACAACAACTCCACGTGTTTTGACTTAAAACACAATTAATAACATACGCTCCATGACAGTCAAACCCAACCAGGTCAACGCGTATAGCTCCGCCCTCCACACGATGATATTGCGCTAGTCATACAAACAACTACACACAGTGATATATTTTTAGGTAAAAACTTGAAAGTTACACGCATATCCTCAGGTACTGTTCACACAAATTACTTTAATGCACAGATATATATATTTTTTTCATGCAAATCAAATGCGCCCTGTTAAGAACTGTGGAAATTCAAAGGCATTACCATCGACTCTCAATCTAATTAACCAAGTATCATTCATTTTCCTTAAGAAGGCCGAGAGGGATTTTTATCACAATACTTTTGGCCTCGTCCCTCTCTCCGATGAGATGAGAGCTTTCTGCCACCTTATTTATAATTAAAGGATACATACATAAGGAAAAGATGAAATCTTATCTCCTAGAAAAGCGTGATTTTTCCCTTTTTACACAATGATTTAAAGCTGGAAGCTTTATTCCCTAATTTTATCCTAATTTTAACTAAAAAGAACATAGAAATTCTATCCAACTTCTCTTTCCTAAACTATTTTCCCCATATCCTTTAGAAAAAGAATATTTACATACTAAAATTTATCACACCCGCTCTTTATTCCAGATTTACAAATGAGGACGGTCTCGATGCTCGTGCATCAATAATCTACAATGCATGAATTTTATCAACTCACTCTCACTAAGTGCAACAATAATCACATTTCTTGTTTTTTCATTGTTTTGAGAAATATTCTTTCCATCAACATCTAAAGGAAGAACATGAGGAATAGCATAACCAGTCACCACAATAGAGAAACCATAAACACCTAAATTCATGAGGTTCCCCTCCATTCTCATCTTCCATAAGTTGTCATTTTCACCATAAAAAATTGGAACTTTCACATCATGGCTTACCATTATCCTTTCCCAAGTTCTCCTTTTAGTGCTCAGGCTACAACAAATGAGCCAATTCTGATACCAATTGTTAGGCAAAAGTAATAACGGGGGGGTGAATCAATATTACAAGAATATTATAAAATTTCTACAATTAAAAACTTATTCAGAAATTCATTTCAACAAATATAACAATATCATGACTGAAATGATAATCTTCAAGTCAGCTCACATAAGCCTTGAAGCGTGGAGTAATCTCAAAGATCACATTACATGTACAAATTACTAAGTTAGGTATTAATCAGAATAATTAAGGGATAAAAGCTATTAAATTAAATGTTTTTAAAATTTTTATTTTTTTTTTTTAAATTAATGTTAGGTAATCAGAATATATGAATAATCTTCTAGTCCACTCAATTCAAGAGTTATCTAAGGTCGAGATAACAAGTATAAATTACTAAGTTCTGTATTACTTGAGTAATTAATGGATAAAACTATTAATTTTTATTATTATTTTTATATAATATATATATATATATATTATATATATATATATATATATATATATATAAATATATTTAGAGGCTAAATGTTAAGTAAAAAAAGAATATTATAAATTGTGTATGCCTTTCCTCATGATAATTTACTATATTGAAAATATTAAGTAAAACATGAAAATTCAAATATTTTTTTATTCTTTAGTATTTAATAGTTCAATGGTCAATTTTCTAATGCTTAATGTGATTTAAGGTTCTTATTTATTAAATGTTTATATTATATTGAAAATTAAATATCGTGGGAAAACAGATTTCTCCACGCTCGAGCTATTGTATCTCTCTTGTTTGATCTCTTCATGTCCTGAGGATTTTACCTTAGGCTTTCTCTCTCATCCTCGTCTAGATTCCATCACTGTTATCATTCCTGAGTGTCTTCTTCCCTCTAGCGTATCTTTTGACGCTGATAAAGAATCCTCTACTTTCCTTCCTTCTCGTGATAATAACAATAACAATAAATTGTTAATAATAATAATAAGATGGTTGTTGTTGTTGTTAATAATAATAATAATAATAATGATGATGATAATAAGTTTTATTCATCTTCTTGTAATAATAGAGTGGTTAATATTTCTAGCTCCTCTTTTGACCCTCGTGTCTTCAGTCTTCTCAGGAAATGATTAAATTTTGCCCTTTCTCCTAGAGAAATTCATCATGATGAGATTATTTGTGATATCGAATTTGGGATTAGGGGTTTACCTAAAAACACTAAGGATATCATTATACAATAATGTGCAGTTGTCCTTATAAGGGAAAAGCCCCTAAGAGAAACATTAGCAAGCTTGAATTCTATGCTCTCAAATCTTTGAATAATAAAAAGGACATTTTTATTCTTAAAGCAAACAAGGGTGGACCTGTGGTCATCTTAGATAAGGAATATTATCAGTAAAAAATGTTTGACCACCTTTGTAACAGTGGAAGCTATAGAAACTCAATAAGAATCCCTTAAAGAATATCTCTAAAAAAGGGGTTCTAGCTATAAAATCCAGTAGCAATGTTACCTCCTTGAGCCATAAACTCATCGAGAGTAATCCTATCAGTCCAAAGATCTATGATCTTCTCAAGATCCATAAGGAAGGGGTTCCCCTGAGACCCATTATCAACACTATAGGAGGGCCAACCTATCTTCGGGAAAAATATTTAGCCTAAAATCTAAAACCCCTTGTTGGCCTTACATTGTCCTTTGTTAAAGACTCATCATCATTTGTCAATGAGTTAAAGGGTATAAGGTTTGAGCCTAGGGATTTTCTTGTGAGTTTCGACATTGTCTCCTTTTACACTAAATCCCCATAAATGAGGCCATTGAGGTCATTAATTCTATCATGGATCCTCATACTACTTAATTGGTTTAGATTTGTCTTACCTCTACTTTCTTTAGCTTTGGAGGGGAATTCTACGAAAAAACATGTGGTGTTTCCACTGGCTCACCCCATTCCCCTATTGTAGCTAAAATGTTCATGGAGGAATTCGAATCTAAATATTTTCCCTAAACTCAAGAAAAACGAAAGCTTTTGAAGAGATTTGTTGGTGATACCTACGTCATCTCACCTCATTGTCAGGATAAGTTGGATCTCTTTCTCCATCATCTTAACAATCAGTCTAGCTCCTTAAAACGTACTATGGAATATGAAATCAATGGGAACCTACCTTTTGTTGACATTCTTATTTCAAAGAAGGACGATGGATCATTCTCACACCAGGTCCTTTGGAAGAAAACTCACATGGAGAAGTATCTTCATGCTAATTCCCATCATTCCCCTCCTCAAAAGTTGGGTGTTCTCAACTCTTTAGCCACTTGTGCATTTAGATATTCTAATGAAAGTAACCTTGAAGATGAGAAAACCCATCTCCTCAAGGTTTTCAAAAATAATGCTTATAATAATCTCCATTGTCCTTGGGCTTTCCTTAACACTGGCAAGGGTTCCAAGATTAAGAAAGAACCCAATGATCAGTTTTCTGGGGTACATCTTCTTTTTATACAAAGGACCATTTATAAGATTGCAAGGATCCTAAGAAAGCACAACGTTCTCTTAACCTTTCGGCCCATTAGCACTATTCAAAGCTCCCTAAGATCTATAAAAGACTCAGTGGACAATATGAATATGAAAGGTATTTATGTAATCCCTTATTCCTGTGGAATACCTTATGTTGGAGAAACTGGCAACTCAGTAAATAAGAGGATTCAGGAACATGTGACATACATCAAACATGGGAGGAAATACTCCTCAACATTAGCAAAACATGCGAAAAAGACAAAACACCACACCTGCATTGAAGACGTCTGATTCATTACTAAGATAGATCATTTCCATCACCGTAAGTTTAGGTAATCTATGGAGATTGAAAGGAGGCCAAACAATCTGAATAGAGACGATGGCTAGAAAATTATCAGTTGTTGTATCCCTGCTATCTCTTCTTAAATTTATATTATATTATATATATATATATATATATATATATATATATATATATAATATATATATATATATATATATATATATATATAATATATATATATATATATTAATTATATTTCTTATTTTTTATTTATAGTTTTATCTTGACTATTCATTATTTTTTCATTATTGATTGATTTATTTAATTCATTATTATTTTAGTGTTTTGATTATTTCAGTTGGACCCAAAAAACATTATTTAAATTCTACCATTTATTATTGGAGTTGTGTTTAGTGGGACTCCTTGGACTTTCCGGTGCTAGAATATAGCGGAAATATTTGAAGTGAAATCTTGATTTGGATTATTTAAACTAGTTTTTTGACTGTATATATGGATTTGAGACTCTAAAAAAGCCTTAGGGCACTTCGATTGTGTAGGGATTACCCATCAAAATTGTGATTTCAATAAATTCTTGCCGGATTTTAGAGAGATTATGACTGAAAAATCCACCGAAACTTCCAATAGTCACACCAAAGACAACTCTTTATTTATTTTTATGTTTTTAAGTTTTAGATTTAATTGTTATTCTTATTTAAGTTGGCCAAATAATTTTTTTATTTTATGTTATATATATTAATTTACTAATGTTTTATTGTTTTGATTATTTAGGTTGACCTAAATATTATTTTTCAATTTTATTTTAATATTCTTCATTGAAATTTCCTTTTGATTAATTATTTTCCCTTAATTCAATATTACAATTTTCTTATATTAAAATATATTTATTAAGTACACACTAGAGGATAACCAACATTGGATGTTCAAGCATCGCAAAAATCTCATAATCGTGATTTAACGAAAGTTTTCTTACCTTT
Source organism: Pinus taeda (assembly GCA_000404065.3). NCBI lineage: Eukaryota > Viridiplantae > Streptophyta > Pinopsida > Pinales > Pinaceae > Pinus > Pinus taeda. The sequence goes on from APFE030983851.1 coordinate 408,406, forward strand.
CACAACAAAATATTATACAAATAATTTATAGATTAATGAAAATGTTATTAGGTATGAACTAAATGTAAAACGATTTATATTTTAAATATTTTATATACTATATATAATAATAATAAATATATATGATAGATGGAAGAGCATATCACCTATGTTAGTTATATATTGAAACAATTTTTTAAACATTAACATTATCTATATAACATACAAATATAAACTCATGAAGCATGCACTAGTTTAGGGTTTAGTCTCCATCAAGTCATTTGTGAAGACAATCTTCTTCCTATATATTTCAACCCCAATTACAATTTCGTTATTTACTTAGAGACAATGGAACAATGATCCTTTGAAGTACTTGAAAACCAATATGGGAGGGGTTATGTATGTGTTTATGAGGAATACTACCATTAGCACAAATATAAATTTTTTTATGTAAATAATATAGGGCAACAATAGAAGTAGAAAAAATGTTTGAAATGACATATGGATGAATAAGCCCCATTGTTTTATCAGACAACATAACACTGGTAAATGTTTGTCCTTTTTTTTTCCCCTCTTACAATAAACTAAGATTTCTCAAGAAAAAAGGCTTAAATCTCATCTTTAGACCTATTAGCTAAAGGGGAAAATCTCAACTCACACCGTCCTCTCACTTATGGTTTTCTCCTTTGGTTCTAGGGGTGTTCGTAGATAGGGTTTAGGGTTTTGAGGTAATTCTAGGACATAATTACAAAGGGTGGATATGGTAATACATGCCACCAATATATACTCAAGAGAGGTCCCCAAACACATACAATCAAGAATTTACAAGGTGATTTGGAAGAATAAGCCCAAGATAAAAAATCTATAAAAGGATTATAGAACAAAATAACTGATACATGATAGAAGATCAATGCCTTACCTTGATAATATATTTTTAGGACATAGAATTTATATTATTAATAAATTTGAATACAGATACACTAGATTTATGTATGAATCCCACCTTCTCCTTCATTAAATAGATGGAAGAAGGGTTTGTTTAAGGTGAATAAAGAAAATAAAACATGATGCCCGCTTTCTTTATACTTATTTACCATCATTCATAACCATAACCAAGATAAAGAAATTCCACTTACTTATATTATCATGTATTCATTTAAGTTACATCAAAATCCATACAAGAAAAGAGTCCAACACGCATCATCGAATCCACTCCATGTTATTTTTCAACTCATTTATACATAGCCAAAATTAAGAAAAAAGTAAAATTACAAAAAAATTAGACTTGCTAGGCAATTTCTACTCTAACCACACCATTATAAAATGAGAAGAAGTTCCTTCCTATTTATAACGAAAGAGGCTCAATTTCCTCTCGCAATAAAATAACAATTTCTTGTGTCAAACCCCATAACATTTCCCATTTATGGGGTCAAAATTCTTCTTCACTTAGCTAAATAATCTTCAAAATACATAAAAAAGCCACATGTACGAAATATAATGGTTGTGAGCCATAAAAGTTGAGACACATCATAAAAGGTCTTCCAATCATAATATCCATCCTTGAAAGGCCCTTATACAATGTATGCTTCTACAACTAACCTTCTAAAGTGGACAAGTAGAATCCAAATAATCATTTTTCTCCCTAAAGTAGATAGGTCCTTCAAGTAAATGCTAATGTGAAAAGCCTATTTACCTCCAAAAGCCATTTGAAGGGATTTTTATCTTCAATAGGAATTTAAGTGAAACCTCTAAAACTCATCCACTTTCTGGCTAGTTTTGTTATTTTCATTTTGTGCATAGATTAGCCCCAAATTAAAACTAGACCTATATAGGTGGTCCTACAAGATTTTCTTAATTTTAACTATGTATATGAAAACTTGAGGTTGTCCTCACGTCATTACATAGGTTGACATATGAAAATTCCCTTTTGGAAGGTGTCTAGTTACACACACGCACATGTGTGTGTTTGTCTTCATACAAGTTTATTACATCAAACTACTATGTTTTCAAGCTAAGAATGGTTCCATACTCCTAATGTAAACCCTACATCCTATAAAATAGACTAGAGTATCATAACATCTTCAACTATTTCCATCTCATTGACATGAATCCCTAAGGTTCATTTTATTTTAATATCTTCAAATCCCATAAAGCATTTGACAATCATATACAAAAATTTCTTCCCGCACAACCATAGTAATGGATTTTCTTATTCTATTGATGAGTCTAAAGTTATTTTAATTTCTCTACTATATTCTAACCTTTCAATGTTGTATACCTACTTTTCCACTATGGTTGTTTCTAATAATGCAAAAGTGTTTTGAAGACCTAGAATTTTAACCACAGGTGCATGAGTATCTTCACCTTATCACCTCAAAGTTTCATGATCTATACCATTCCAAAATAAATGTAATAATGCAATTTCCATGATGAACCATTCGCCCCATAAAATCACATTTTTTCTTTTGCCTTTAGAATTTAAGAATTGCCCAAAAAAGTGTTCCTCATATCCTCTTGCGACCTCATATATCTTCTTCCTTAGATAGTGTTTAAATATACTTGTATTACCTTTATATATGGTGTTTTTACATTCACTTGTGTGCTTGACTTGTAAAACTAATTGGATCATCTTGCTTGTACTTTGGTTGGGTCATCCCAATGAAATATTTCATATCTTCTCATTCCTATGGAGTTAGAGAGGCTGTCATATATTGTTGGAAAGGTCTTGAAATAATATTGTCATAAATATGTCCTATGATTAAATTTGAGCTAGGTAATTGGAGTAAAAATTCCTTCCAATATAGGGTATCAAAATGGGACATTAAATATCCAAAAACAATGTTTCCAACAATATTCATTTTCTAATATTTCTCATGGATATAAGTAGTTTCCCTGTGACTTTTGAAATCATTTTGATATAATTAACTTTCTAAAATAATAAAATGCAAAAAATAATTTTGTATTGAATTATAGATGTTTCAAGAGCAAAGGTTTCTTCAAAATCAACACTTTCCATTTGTGCATATCCCCTCCAAATTAATATATCATTTTTCCTTAGTGCCTATCTATCGTCATTTAGCTTCTTCTTGAAGGCCCTCATAGTCCCAATGACATTCTTATCTTTTTTTTAGGAACAATTTCCTCTGTATTATCTGTGTCAATTTAGTCAAGTTGTCCCTTTGTAGCACTAACCCAAATCTTCTCTTCAAAGATTTTAACAAGATTCTTAGTTTCTATTTTGGATAATAATTCAAGGCTAGCATGCATTGGTGTTATTTTGAATTTCCTTCTAGAATGAACCCCTGATTCTTTATCACCAAGAATTAATGTTTCTAGATCAGCCTTCTAGACATACCTTGAGGTAGTATTTAGATGTTGAGGTTCTGCCTCTTCTTCCTCTGTAGAATTTTGTAGAATTTTTCTACAAATCAGTTAGCTCCAATACCATGTAGAAATTTCACATGTAGAACAAACTGATATATGTAATTTCCTAAAGAATAATACTTGTTCTACTTCTACAAAACATTAAGCAAAAGCATAATCTAATTCATAAGCAACATCAAGTAAAAACATGCATAACTGATCAAGAGAAATAATCACACATAACACAAGATATATCTAGGGGAAAGCACTAGCATAAAACCCCAACCATGCGTTATCAATCAAGTGGAAATCCTCTTCAACAAACAAAAATAGTCAGCTCAATATCTATCCTACCCTCTCTGTAATCAGAAGATCCTAATGATCTTCGATCAGAAGATGAAAATCATGGACTACCTAGGCCTCATTATATAGGCTGAAAATTGGCCTTATCATAGCTGTTGTCACCTCAGGTTCACCTACGTAGTCATAGAAGAAAATAGATTTCTTCCTCATGCAAGGAATACTTACTAGAAATATCCTAGCATGTGATTGTACACTATCCCTCATCTAATCTCAACTAGGTCTCTGACAGAGCTGACATGCAATAGTTATCCATGAGTGAATCCTCAGTTATCTAAAATAATAGTTGTCACATGCATGCAAGCATTAACAAACTATATTTTATTATTTTAACAACTTGTTAAAATAATCTAACTGGACTTGACTATTTAGAACTAAGTCAACTAATTCTCTCAATTATAGAACTCATACTTATTCCCTCAATCAGTGGAGGAAATTAAGGATAAATTCCTCAATCAGTGGGACAACTCATGTGCATGCTCACAAAGACACAAATCAGACAGTCAGTTTTTGGAGGCCTAAATGACAATAATTTTAAAAATTGATTCTATCCTAAGTATTCCTTGATGTCTACTTTCCAACTCAATTTTAATCACTCAATTTGGATTTGAAACGAAAAAGTTAGAACCAAAACATTAAAAAGGTTCTAGCGGGCAACTCAGGAACAAAGTTTGGACAGTCAGTTTTTGGAGGCCTAAATGACTGAATTTTTAAAACCCGTTTTTATGGTAGATTCCCCCATGAATATAGTTTACAATTCAATTAGAATCACTCATTTTTTATATCGTATGAGGAATTTATGATCAAAATACTGACTGCCTATCGTAAATCAACGCTCTTAAAACTTTGTCTTTGCGGTTGTTCCTTAGAGTATTTGACCTATCAATTATTCTTGTCTTCAAAACCTATTTTTATTGGAGATAAATAAATGAATATACTTTAATTTCCAATTTTAATTATTCAAATTAGACATCAAACGAAGAATCTATGCTTAAAATATCCACTATTGTTCTAAGTGGAGTAATCGAAAATGACTCTGTTATGCAGGTTGTTCTAAGTAAAATTGACATATGATATCATTGAATTTTTAAAACATATTTCCATTAGATATATATCTTTGAATTATCTCTCATCTGTATTTGGAATCACTCAATTTCGATGAAAAACAAAGAAGTTGTGATTAAAACACTAAAGTTAGCATGATTGGCCACTACTGTCCCGCAAGTGACAAATAAATTTTTCTTTGTTATTTTCTCTGTGGATTTGTTATACAAAGTAACTACTTGTTATTTTTCTCATAATTCTTGGATTAAGGGAGCCTGATCACCTCTCTTTCTCCATGATTTAATGTTTTATTACAGGTAGACACTCGTTTTTTTGTGGGTCCTAGGAGAATAAAGAAGGTCAATTTATGGACGAGAGATTGTTGAAATAAATTTTAATGAAACAAGGGAATTTCATCCAATTCATTTCCCAAAGGATTCATAACAAAAGCAATGAAGAATTGATTTCTATTTGAAGATTTATGTCATGTCACTCCTAGTGGTAATGACTTAGAATTCCTTGATAATTCTGAGAGAAGTGGGGAATGGGAGGAAGCTATTCTGAGGTGCCTCGAACAGGGTCATACATAGTAATCACATCCTTTTTATCATGAAGATATTGCCAGAGTTCGGTCAAAAATATATACTGCTCGGAAATACTGAACTTTTTTCTATCTTCATAGAAATCGGGGCTCTTCACCTCAACATGCCAGCTTCTACATATCGTTGCGATGTTGGGGTGAGATGTGTAGGGCACTCTTAGCAGAAATTTTATAATTGGTTCGGGTGGAAGAAAGTCCATGATAAATGGAAATACTCACTAACCCACTACACTGATACTATCGGAAACGAGTATGTCGATAAAACTAGCGATATAATTGTATGTCTCACCAATTATCCATTTATAGACTTGAATTGAATTCATGACTGAAATGATAAGCTTCAATTCAGCTTACATAGCCTTGAAGCCTAAAGTAATTTCAAATATCACATCCTCAAGTCAGCTTACATAGCCTTGAAGCCTAAAGAAATTTCAAAGATCACATCCTCAAGTGGGCCCAAATAGACTTGAAGAAAGGGGTAATATCAAGATTACGTGTACAAATTACTAAGTTAGGTATCACTCAGAATAATTAAGGGGTAAAAGCTATTAAATCAAATGTTTTTAAAATTAATTAAGTATTTTTAAAAACGAATTTTAGGTAATCAAATAATTATGGGTAATCTTGTAGTCCCCTTAAAGAGTCTTCAAGAGTTAGCTAAGGTCAAGATAGCAACTATAAATTACTAAGTTCTGTATTACTAGACTAATTAATGGATAAAAACTATTAATTTTTTTATTATTTTTTTAATTAATTAAATATATTTAAAGGCTATTGTTATGTAAATAAGAATTATTATAAAGTTTGTATGTGTTCTTTCATTATAATTTACTATAAGTAAAATTATTAAGTAAACAATAGGAAAATTCAAATATTTTTTTATTATTTAGTATTTAATAATTAAATGTGAATTATTTTATTTTTAATGTGATTTAAGGATCTTATTTATTAAATGTTTATATTATATTGAAAATTAAAATTCTAGGCAAATAGATTTTTCCACACTCGAGCTTGGGCGTTGCTCTTGTTTGAGTTCTTCATGTCCCATGGATTTTTCCTTATCCTTTCTCTCTCATTCTTGCCCAAGTTCCATCATTGTTATCATTCCTGAGAATCCTGTTCCCTTAAGTGTATCTTCCAACACTCATAAAGAATCCTTTATTTTTCCTGAGAGTCTTCTTCCCTCCAGCTTGGGTGTTGCTCTTGTTTGAGTTCTTCATGTCCCATGGATTTTTCCTTATCCTTTCTCTCTCATTCTTGCCCAAATTCCATCATTGTTATCATTCCTGAGAATCCTCTTCCCTTAAGTGTATCTTCCAACACTCATAAAGAATCCTCTACTTTTCCTGAGAGTCTTCTTCCCTCCAGCGTATCTTTTGACACTGATAAAGAACCCTCTACTTGCCTTCCTTGCCGTGATAATAACAATAATAATAAAATTGTTGATAATAATAATAATAATAAGATGGTTGTTGTTGTTAATAATAATAATAATAATGATGTAGTTAATAATAATAATAATAATAATAAGTTTTATTCCTCTTTTTGTAATTATAGGGTGATTAATACTTCTAGCTTCACTTTTGACCCTCGTGTCTTTAGTCTTCTAGAGAAATGATTAAATTTTTCCCTTGCTCCTAGAAAAATTCTTGTTGACGAGATTATTTGAGATATCGAATTTGGGATTAAGGGTTTATCGGACAAGACTAAGGATATCATCATACAAGAATGTGCAGTTATCCTTAGAACGACAAAACCCCTAAGAGCAACATTAGAAAGTTTGAATTCGATGCTCTCAAATCTTTGAATAATAACAAGGACATTGCTATTCTTAAGGCAGACAAGGGTGGACCTATGGTCATCTTAGATAAGGAATATTACCAAAGAAAAATTTTGGACAACCTTTGTAATACTGGAAGCTACAGAAAAATCAATCAGAATCCCTTAAAGAAGATATCTAAAAAAGGGTTTGTAGCTATAAAATCCAATAGAACTGTTAGCTCCTTGAGCCATAAACTCATCGAGAGTAGTCCTATCACTCCCAAGATCTAATATCTTCCTAATATCCATAAGGAGGAGGCTCCCCTGAGACCCATTGTCAACACTATAGGAAGGCCAACCTATATTCTAGAAAAGTATTTAGCACAAAAGCTAAAACCCCTTGTTTGCCTTACATCATCCTTTGTCAAAGACTCTTCATCGTTTAACAGTGTAAACTTTGAAACGGGAACTATAAACTCAAAACGAGAACTCGGGCCAAAAAACCCCGTAAAAACATCAAAAACAATGCTAAAAACGAAAAGTGTTGGTGTTGGAATAACACATTTTTTTTTCTAGGGTAAATTTTCAACATGTTTTAAAAATGGCGGTGAAAACCAATTTTTTGTGCAAAAATTGTCCAAAAAAAACCCTCAAAACGAAGTGTTGATGTTCGAATAACAATTTTCTTTTAATGGTAAATTTTGTGCAAAAAACACCTTCAAAACTAAAAGAGTTGACGCTGGGATAACAAAAAATTTTCAAGGGTAAAATTTCAACATTTTGAAATAATGGCATAAAATATTTTATCATGACCTTGAAAAACATTAAAATTTCAAAAAATAAATGAAAACGTAAAATAAAATTAAAATTAAAACAATGAAACAACACAAAACAAAACAAAACAAAAACTTAAAAAAAAATAGCAAAACATAAATTAAAAACAAAA